>JAKUCM010002625.1:0-24506 GCA_023374145.1 Lepidium sativum | reverse complement strand
ATTCATATGTTTATAATGATACATTTATATATATTAAAGAAATTAATGATGACAATAATATATACAAATAGGAACCGTGGACAATCTCATTAGTTAGAGTGCTGCATCGTCCTGTAACAAATTTAACTAGGAACTAGAGATACAATTTAAAATTTGTCCAAGTGATCTTGATTCATACTATTTTCTATGATCAATTAGATGATATATAGCTCTTTCTTAAAAAGTCCTACCTCCATCAAAACTTGGTCCATAGATTTAGGCATTCTCTAATAATTGATATATATACCGAATTACTAATTTATATAAACTATTTGGACTGCAATGATTCATGATCATTGTCTAATTGTTCTACCTCAGAAGCAGGCTCATCTTCTTCATCAAAACCATCAATACCATAAGCTCCATGGCCATTCCCAAAAGCCTTGATATGATCTTTGAGAGATCTTTTGTGCTTAAAATCAGATCCACAAATGCAATACCAAAGCTTACCACAATTCTTCTCATGTGTTCTCCAATCCCCTCGAACAGCAAAAGCTTTTCCACATTTCCTACACATAAAGGGTTTGATCCCATGTTTCCTCTTGTAATGTGTTTGAAGTGTTCTGAAGTCTTTAAGTGGCTTTGCTCTTGGATGGTCAATATTGTTACGACAACCTGGTGCACAGCAATAACATGGAAGTCTCAACATCCCTGTTGGCTGTGTTCCTCTTAGAGATTCAGGTCCTTTTCTGTATTGTGATCCATGTCCCCACATATGCATCTGTAAAACAAAATCATATGTATATATGATCATGTAGGTCTTGAATTATAGTATATGTTCTTAAAGTTCATAAAGTGTGAGTCATGAAACTTTAGATTATCATATGTCTATTAGCGATTTTTAACAATATGAATCTTCTATAAGATGTAATGATTACTCTAGTCATCATACATATATATAACTAGCTAGCAGATCTATGTTATGATAATTACTCTAACCAATACACATAAACTGATATTTATAAGATCGACCTTAAAACTTATTTAAAATGGCAAAAGGATGTAAATGCATGCTTAGGGTAAACTAAAAAACAAGAAGTGTACGAATAGGTCATGTTGATTACAAAAATCTTATAACCAAGCTCAAATATAGAGAAAATGAAGCCATAATATATATAATAATTAAATATAGGTATGTGAAATTGTATGTATACTGTTAGTTTACACGTTAGACAATGAAAGAGTCTTATACAAAAAAAGGATGACACAATTGCCAATATTGGAGAGAAAAGCAGAAAAAAACCACAGAGACTCTGAAAGTACTAGAGAGACATAAAGAACATTTACTGTCTTGTTAAATCTCAGTTTCAGTCTTCACAGTCTTAAGTCTCTCGGTTCTTTGTAACGCAATGATTTATTCATGCATCAGTGAGTGAGCAAAGACACGTCTTTTGATTGATTTGAGAACAGTATGTATTTCTGTACACATATTCATAAACATTTATCGATTTTAAAGTGAAAACTTTTTTGTTTTCTCGAGGAAATTTCAGTGAGCAAACATATTTACTTTGGCTTTTACCTTTTAATTTGAAGAAATATATTCGATTTACATGAAAAACAAATCAACACAGAGAGCTAGATAGATATGTATATAAGATTGAGATTAATGAGAGTGATTAAGAACCTGCATGTTGTTGTATCTGTTGAACGTTTTAAAGCAAACAGGACATGAGAATTGAGTAGGGCCAATGAGAATCTGAGAAGGAGTAGGGATCCAATATTGACCCTTATTGAGTCTACTGATTCTACAGCCGCCCTCTCCGACGACAGAATCTTCGTCTTCATCTTCTCCGGTGGTTGAGTGGTGGTTATAATCATGTTCTAGATCTTTCTTTCGATCATCATGATGGTAAGTGGTTTTTGAGGAAGAAGAAGGAGATGACATCATGAGTAAAGAAGCCATCTCTTGAGCACTAGGGTTAGGAAGACCTATGTGAAGAGCAACTGTGACATCATCAAGATTATGATCATGATCTTGATGGAGATGATGATCATAGTCATCAACATCCATGGAAGTTGAAGGTGGCTCTTGAATTAAATGGTCATGGTTGTCTTGTTGTTTGTTTGCAGGGCTGAGACTAAGGAGAGGGAGGGCTTCACGGAGAGGAGGAGAAGGAGGAGGAGACGGTGGAGGACGGTGGAGATCACCGGAGTGAGGGAAGAAGAGGAAGGAAGGAGGAGGAGGAGGAGGAGGAGGAGGAGGAGGAGAAGGGTTAGTGTAGGAATTAGGGTAATGGTGAAAAGGATTGGACTTGAACCAATCAGTGAAGAAATTGGAATAAGGATCAGTCATGGTGAAGAAAGAGAGATTGAGAGAGAAAGGAATAGTTTTGAGACTTGTGAGATTATCTTTATACAAGGAGACAGAGAGATGGAGATGGAGATTGTGATGGGATGGGGAAAGAGAGAGAGAAGAAGATTTATTTTTTTAGTATTTGTTGCTAAAGAGAGAATTTCTTTGGGGACTATTAATTATTGAGTGAAAAAACTAAAAACTGACTTTTACGAAACCAAAACCAAAAATTAACTAAAAAAGTAGGTCAAATACGAGTGAATACTCGTCTACGCAAAGTGATTATTTCATTCTGATATGTAGGTCCTTAATTAATTCCTGGTTCAATCTTTAAACAATCTTTAAACAATCTTTAAACAATGGTTATGGTAAGAAAACAAACATTGTTTAGTAAAAAGGTTTAAACTGTTTAAGATGTTTTAAAGATACCATTCATACATTTGAGTACAGGATGTTAAACTAAACAGTGATTTATTTTTTGTTAAAAATAAAAGAAATTTGATCAAATTAAAAAGGGTTTTAAGGAATATTTCACTATATTTTTGTGAGCTAACTATAAATTAAAAGTTACAATACATATATATATAAGTATTTTAATTGTAAGATATCTTAATTTTTCGGAGGAATTCATAATAACTTAAAACTATTGTTCGAGAATTCATGTGATTAATTGATTCCATGAGAGTAACACCGCTTTTGAAAGCTACCCATCACAACCAACATAACATAACATTTTGTTTCATCTCAATTTATGTCAGACTTTGTTTTCGGAAAAGAAGAAATAAATTGAAAATGTGCGACGATTTTTTGGTCAAATAATTAAATCGAACAAATCTGATTCATATATAATTTAAATTTTAAATTCTATTACGCCGGAATACTTGTCTAGGAAAAGTCGAATATGATGATTTGTTTATCTTTAACCATTTTCTTAAAAGTAATTAATGCAAAGCTCTAAACCTATATATATATATATATATATATATATTTGATTAATAGTTGATTATTCAAGGCTTGCTAAATTAAAAGAGGAATCCGAATTACAATATTTAAATCATACAAGTATACTAGTTACATGTGTAGTAAATTATATAGATATGTACTTAATAAAAGCATTAATTAACTAATGGTGCCGATTTATATAACTTACGAACGTTAAGATTATATAATGGCCATTGAGGATTAGGGCTCGCTTGAAGAGTATATATATACACATTATACTCAGAACCACCAGAGAGAGTAATCTTGGCCGATATATACGACAAAACAAAAAGCTACTTGACCTTATTACTAAATTGGCTCTACAGAATAATTATGTTTTAAAAAATTAAAATCCAATGTGTGAAACAGTATAATATTTATATATAAATAAAGTACGTATTTGACAAAACAAATAAATATTAATACATAAAGCCTATGAGGTTCAGATACATCATACGAAGACAATGTCACTGCTTTTTGGAGATTGGCTCCCATCCCAAACAAATTTTCTTATCTTGAAAGCTTTTTTTTATTTGAAATATTGTTTTGAAACCGAGTCAATTTGAAAAATAATATAGCTATGTATAATAAAATCTTTTCAAACTAAGATTTGATTCATCAATTACTTCTATAAATCAAAATGATTTTTTGCTCATAAATTACGTTTTTGCTTCAATTACTATACCTATAAATTAATAATTAATATAAATTAAAAAAATATGATTTAAAATAATTTTTAAATATAAGATATATTTTGTGTGTTATTTTTGATTTTGTGATTTAAATTAAATTTTTAGAGATAGAGAATAAAATTAAAAAATGAGGAATTAGAAGATTTGATTGCACAAAACTCGTATTCATACGATAAACCGAATAAAACTATGTGGAAAACATTTTGTTGAGGGAAATTAGCATTTAGTTTTGTGAATTTTAATATAATCCACTAAGCATTAGATAGTTATGAGAGAAAAAAAAAGGGAAGCAAATGCATTGGTGTGCGGATGAATGGTCGGCTTTCCCTCAAACGGTAAGATCATTAAATGTCCAAATCCCCACCGCAGATTCTGCCTCTCTGTTCCTTTTCCTTTACCCTATTTCTCTTATTACAACATATTCTTCTTTTTTATTTATATATTCAAATCCATTAACAATACAAGAATGAGATTTTGGTCGACTTCGAATGCGGAAAACTTATCGTGTTGAAGATTATCGATTACAGTGGAATAATTAAAGAAGAGAGCTTCATGTAAACTATCTTCATGTAAATAGGAAAAGTCTGAGTAGGAAATTATAGGCTTTCTTAAGATTTAAACAAACAAATGGTCGATACTACTATATGCGAATACAAGACAAATTCATTTTTCTTTGATGCTGACCCAAACTCTACCCTTAACCAATTATTATATTCAATTTTTGGTTCATTAGATCAATAAATTCGGATCCCTAATCAAATCACTCCAAACGTGATAAATATGGATAAGAAAAATAACAGATGAAACCATTTTGCAGTTGGAAGAGTTCAAATCTGGCCAAAGAAAAACAAAGAAAATAAATCATCAACAAAGTAAACGAATTCAAGATTTTTATCCACATTTGTTGGGTAAACCACATATGATACAAAGCTATCAGTTAATGATCTAATATATGTTCTAGATTCGGTCTCAAAAGATAAATGGACCCACATATCTCCACCTTACATTGCCACATATCATATCATTCAAACCAAAAAATTGATTCATAGATTTGTAAGTTAGCATTAGTCAATTTAATTACAGTATTAAAGTTGTGATGATTAGGCATATTCAAATGAATTCCCAAAATAAACAAACATCAAGATCTTTAATTTTATTATTAAAAATCAGGTTATTTTGTCATGAAATCATTTGGTTTTATATACCCATCAAGACACTATTTATGCACTAAACGGACCACATGTTCACAAAGAACAATTCATGTTCACTGTTACAATTGCAATATGTGTGGGTTATAAAAAATGAGTACTATTTCACCAGTATAACATCACATTGAATTTCGACTTCATCTTTTAATCCAACCCAACCGGTTAACTATGCCAAATATATCCACATCACTACTTGATCGGTTGCAGCTATTTATATCCCAATACTTATATTATACAATAAATTTCAATCCGATGAAAAATAGTAAATACAGATATTTAATTATGTGATCAAATGTATTTTTTCTTTGTTAACAATTGAATCAATAAATTCTGATACATAGTATAATCTATATTTTTTAAAATTATTTATTTATCTATTTATTGTTAGAAAAGAAAGAACAGACTCCTGATGTCAAATTTGTTAGATGAATCATTTTAATAAGAAGATAGAATAAAAGAAATTGAAATATTTCTCCAATTTACAATCATTGAATATATTTTTATACATATTTATATAATAATTTGTTACTAATTTGTTACATATTTATATAATAATTTGTTACTAATTTTGAACTATCAATCTCATGTACTACATTAATTCACACTTTCATAAAACATGGCAACTAATTGAACCTTTTATCAACAAATTGACCATTTCTTTTTGAGTGAAGATAATAGAAATACAAATACAAAACTAAATAAAATAAAATAATAAAATGGATGTAACAGTTCAACGTATGATAAATAGAATATATCTAATTTTAGAGAATACTATATAATAATGGATAACTTGGTAAAATATAAAACATAAGAAACATTCTTTGGAAGTGATATAATATGTGTCTTAGGTAAACTCATATTCAATAAAATTTCAATGCGATAAGACTTGGGGCCTTCTACATGAGACTGGGCCCTCACAAGCCACACATGCATAGACTATTTGAATGCGTTTTATATAGAAAGAGTTACTAAAATAATACTGATTTTTATGTAACTATTGGATTACATTTTTATTTTTTTTAGTTTTAGAAATATAAAATAAATGACAAAACTATAATTTTTGAAAGAAAAAAGATCTAACAAAAAAATGAATTGTAGTTGATTTCGTTTTCTTTTTGTTATTCTTTGTAATGAGCTTTCTTCTCTTTTTCCTCATCCACATCTAAAACTATATACTATTTATATTTATCAACAACAAAATACCACATATTTCTCACAAATTTCTATTTTCATACATTATATAATCTGACTCGTAGATAAAATAAGAAAATTAAGATCTGATTAGTATGAGTGGCAAAAATAGAAACTTAGAACAAAAAACTCATTTTCATTAAGTTTCATGACTAAAAGAAGAAGACAGAGCCAACATCATCGTGGTCAAATAGTGTTGGAGAGAAAATAAGGAAGGGGCAGCGGTAGTACACTACCTGATTCCAATCCCCCATGGAGACAAACTCATACTTTGCAAAAAATTTCAGGGATATTTACCTACCTTCCCCTTACCTCCGGGTGTAGTCAAAGTTGGGACAACGATCATACACTACCCAAGTCCGAACCACCCGTGATATAAAAATAAGATGGATCGTCCAATATTATATAAAACAAAGATAAATATGTGTTTTTACATATAGGGTTTTAAATTGAAATCAATCTACCATAACCAAAACAAAATCTGCCATTGAACTATAAATTCTACTGTTACATTGAAGTCATTTGACTTTGAAATGCATAAAGGCGCGTGCATTGTATAAGAGCAAAATTGATTTCTTGCATCTAGGAATCTACAATCAAATAAGGATACCTTAAAATTAAAACCAAAGTCCACTATTGAACACAAATAAATCTACTGTTGCATGAAAAATAAGTTTACCGTCTAATTGCAAGTACGTCTTATTTGACGAAAAATAAATCTACCATCAAATAATAATTTTACCATAGCCGAATCGAGTAACTCTGCCATAAGGTAGAATAAAGATCTATTGTCGCATGTTAAATATGCTTTTGCTCTGAGATGAAAAGTCTACCATCGAACTATAATAAATCTACCATGGAATAAGTGTAAAGTTTACCATTCAATCAAAATAACTTTACCATGAAAAATATGAATTAAAACAACTCTACCACCAAGCAATATAAATGTATACCGTTACCTTTAACTAAACCTACCATTAACCTAAAGATACTCATTAAAACAAACGAAATAAAAATATACCACTATAGACACAATAATTCTGCCGTTGTCAGATATATCATAAATAAATCTACTATTATACATAAATAAAGTCTACTATTGAGTACAAAAATAGAGTACTGTCAAACATAAAAGCTGACTATTCCAACGACTAAAAAGTCTACTACCAAACAAATAAAAATCTACCATCAAACAAAAATAAAATCTACCAGGAATAGTCAAATTAAGTCTACCACTGCGGTATAAATTCAACTCAAGATAATTCTACTGCCAAATAGCATAAATTTTACCATCAAAAACCAAATAAATCTACTATTATACGAAAAGTAAGTATATTGTGATAGATAAATCACTGTAAAATAAGTCTACTGCGAAATAAAATAAAATTTACCATCAAAAGCCAAATACATTTACCATTGCATGAAACCTAAATCTACCATTGCATAATAAGTTCAACAAATTTTCTAAGTAAAACAAGTATATGTCAAACAAAATCATATCTACTAGTACACACTAAAAAAATCTACGGTCACTTGCTAAAAACGTCTACCATCAAAACATTTCATCAACAACAATATATAAATAAATCAACAATCACATATAATAAATTTACCACTATTATCCATTTTTACAATGGCGGTAAATTTCATTAACTACATTTTTGTAAATTATTTTTTTGTCAATAACATAAGTAAGGATATTTTAGTATCAAATAAAATCCAAAAATATTTGAATATAACATTCAAAATAATCAGATTATTCTAGTAATCAAACAAAACATTAAGATCATTTAGTTTTCATCCTTTTATATATATAAAGGATTTTAAGGAATTTGTTTTTTCTTTCATCTGAATTTTAAAGTTCGGATATAGTAGAGTACATCATAAGCAAAAGCTGGAAGAAAACTTATTCCCAAAAACATAACCCAAACAAGGGAAGCAAATCCCTAATAAAAAGGAGACTAATAGCCGAGGACAGGTGGCCCAGTGGTGTTGTCACTTTACAAATCATCAAGGTACCAAGGATAAAACCCCCTACCTGCAGAGTAGGAATGTGATTTAAAAAACCAGTAGGCTAGTTGACAAAAAAAAAAAAAAAGAGACTAATACAAAAATAATCGACGGATAAAAACACAAATAATTAGACACACAAACTCCTAACAACTTGAATTAAACCGTAGAACCAAGTCATACATGCAGCCAATATATGAGAACTGGATGGCGCCATAAACTGCACAAAGCCACCAGTTTACAGAAATTAATATATACACTCTTTTTGAAAAGGATTTGAAAAAGATTGAATAATTTTTTTTTTGTGAATGAGTATATAAAAAAACTAACATATAACTTAAATATTAAATTCCATTATTCTGAATTACGCAACTAATTAAAATTATACAGCTATCTAGAATAACAATATGGTTGAGTAAGGTGTTAACGTAAACATCGACTATTTAATCAAAATGACTTCTACTATTCAATAATAATTTTTTTGTTATTTGACGTTTATAAATATAGAATTTTAATTATATATATAATATTAAACTTTAAAAAAAAGATTCTAAGCGAAGATAAACATGTTTATATGAAAGAAAAAACCAGATAAATTAAAAGGAACAAAAACGATTTTGTGATTCTTGTGAAAGAAAAAAAGTTTTAAACAAATTTTTAAAAGTATCAAAGTATTAGATAAGTAACTGTTATGAAAATATTTCCTTTTCAAACTCTTTTAAGAAAAACAAAATGGCTTTCTTCACAAATATATATATAATAATTAGGATAGTCCAATAAGACATGTTAATTAGTAGAATAATCTTTTGACAATTATGAATATTGGAAAAAGATAAAATTACTTGTATTTTTTAAGGGTGTAAGTTTATTATGAATACCATTTAGATTTAATACAATGAATTTTTTTTTCTCCAATTTTTGTTGTGCTTTTGTGTAAATTTCTTGAAGTTTTAGGTACTCCATAGTGATTTTTTTTCATCTCTCTAAGGTATGAATTCATTAACTCTATTTTCATAGAAGTTCATAGTCCCAAAATTGGGTATTTTCTATATAACTTGAATATGATGGTTTTGTTGAGTGAATTGAGTTGCGTTGAGTTACAAGGGTAATGAGTTAATTTTGAAATTTTCGAAAAGTTAGGTTGAAGATAATTAATAGTGACGAAAAATTTACATAACAGTAATTGAAAAACCTACTTAACAGTATATAACAAACCTACATAACAGTAATTGAAAAACCTAAATAATAATACATAACAATACGTGGAAAACCTACATCAAAAATAACAAACCTACATCAAAGAAAAAACTTACAACAAAGACAACAAACCTACATCAAAAAATAGAACTACATCAAAGAAAGTAAACCTACATCAAAGAAAACAAACCTACTGCAAGACAACAAACCGACAACAAAGAAAACAAACATACATCGAAGACAACAAAGCTACAAAAAAGACAACAAAGCTACAACAAGGACAACAAACCTACAAAAAGACAACAAATCTACATCAAAAACAATAAACCTACATCAACGAAAATAGACCTACATCAAAGACAACAAACCTACAACAAGACAATAAACCGACAACAAAGACAACAAACCTACATCAAAGAAAATGAACCTACATCAAAGACAACAACCGCAAGACAACAAAGCTACAACAAAGAAAACAAACCTACATCAAAGAAAATAGACATACATCAAAGATAACAAACCAACATCAAAGAAAATAGACCTACATCAAAGAAAATAGACATACATCAAAGACAATAAACCTACAACAAAACAAGAAACCTACATCAAAGACAACAAATCTACATCAAAGAAAATAGACCTACATCAAAGACAACAAACTTAAAACAAGACAATAAACCGACAACAAAGACAACCAATCTACATTAAAGACAACAAACCTACATCAAAGACAACAAACCTACATCAAAGATAACAAACCTACAACAAATACGAGAAACCTACGTCAAAGACAACAAACCTACATCAAATAAAATAGACTTACATCAAAGACAAAAAACCTGCATAACAGTACGTGAAATCCTACATCTACCATAATTTTTCTCGTTTTACGCGCTGCTGATGTGAAATCACTCATTAAGCAGTTTAATTTTTTTTTCTTTTGGAAGGAAATAAAGGTAAAACTGTTTTATTTGACATCAAAAGATTAAATTCTATATCAATCTTTTCAAAATAAAATATAATTAAATCATCTTTTTTATACTAATTTAGTAATTCACCAATATATATCCCAATGTCCAAAACATCAGCCCATGCTAATTGTTTAGGCGGAGTTCATGTTTTAGACAAACTTTAATATAAAAAACAATGGTTGAAAGGTTATCTTAAAACCAAATGCTTAAATAACATCTATTATTTAACAAAAATGAAATTTTTTTAAAGCTTTTTTTGTTTATAAATCATATATTCAAATTATTTAATAATTTTCTTACATATCATATATAATATTATTTTTTCGAATACCGTCTAAACCACTAAAAATTGTCTAGATTCTACCTAAACTCTCTAAATTTTCTGCTTACCGCCTAATCCAACAGCAGGAGAGAGAAACCATGACCATAGTTCTATATATGTCTCTCTGTGTGCTTTGGTTTTGTTTTGGATGTGACGTTTTATGAATGTGTTGTGATAAAAATTTACGTGTCGGGTGATGCTATCAGTAAATCTATATACAACATTTATATTTGCATGTGATGTTCTTATTTGAAACAGTTTTATCGATACTATGAGTGAAGCTCTTAATAGTGATTCTGTTTGCTGAGTCGAACTGGTAGAACCACATTTAATACATATAGACTTTAATCATCATTTTTTTTTGTTTTTTCTTTCTTATTGACATATTGTGCTTATATATCAATTCTTTATTGAGTTCTGGAGCGTCGTTAATCTTGAATTTGCCGTGAATACACCATTAATTTTATCAGTTGATGATGATTAAATATATATATTGTTTTTTTCTTTTTTTGTCAACTAACCTACTGGCTTTTAATTCTCACTCCTACTACAGCAGGTAGAGGTTCGATCTCTGGTGCCAAGAAGATTTATAAAGTGACTACACCACTGGGCCACATGTCCTCGCCACGGTTTGTTCTTTATTAATTTTTTCTATTATTTTTGTTCAACAACAATTAGATTAACAAATTTTTAATATTTAATATTGACTTTTTTTCTAAAGTTCAAATTCTGTTACTCACATTTGAGCGACTCTATAAAACCGTATTTTAATAAGAAAAATTGTAAAAACAAACATATAACCATTTGATCAATTTTATTTTCTACCGGCACAAACCGGTCGGAACATAACAAATTTCTTCTGCTTTGTATCATTTTAGTATTTAACTACTTAATTAAAATTACTTTTGTTGATGTGCTGGGTACAATTATTTCTCGAAAGAAGAGAGTCCCTAATACAACTCTGCGTCAATTAATACAATAAAAAAGCAAAAAAACTATATAAAATGTTGGTGGGGACATAGTGGAAGAGAAATAGTAAGGTACTAATTATATTTTGGACAGTTCAAATTTAAAGGAAGTGTACCACAAGCTCTAGGCTTCACCTAATGTGTTATCACCTACTCTCTCTTCTTCTTCTTTTTTCACTTTTCTTAATTATGCTTATATATACACGATCGCAAAAGACTCACTCGTCATGGCCATCTACCAATTACTATCATCATTTGTCATGATATATAGAGCATATTGTATCAGTTAAAATTTCATATCAATTGGGGAAATGTTTCAGTGTTTTTATCAATTGGTTCAGTATCATGTACACTATTTTTCATTAGAATTCGAGTTTAGAGAGTTATATTTCCTCCACAATATATTGTTAGAGTTTTGTAAAAAAATATAATATTATTTAACAGAAACTTAACTCTATAAAAAATCAAATTCTTTAGTTATTATTATTCATAACTTAGTAAGATCGCAACGATTAGAATTTGACAACAATCATATAACTGTTTTATATCGGTTTTTATTGTTTGGAATTGTTCATAATTTAAAGTTACATCTAACCAATATTTGCGGTGACGAATAACGACAAGTAGTTAAGCAAATTATTTAATTTAAAACAGTTAAAAACTGTATAAAATGGTCCAGAAAAAGTTAAATAATTCTTTTGCGAGTTACAGAAAAATTTATTATTGTTGTATACAAAAAGGTATGCCAAACCTCTTACAAAAACATGTTAAATTAGTAATTCAATAATTTAGTCTAAAATTCTAATTTATTATCTAGATTATATATTGTTGTATTCTTGTAGCTTTTTTATGTTCAAATCAGAAGAACCCTAACAAAAAAAACATCGCAGCTATATTATCAAATTTCCAACTTTCTTTATTTGCTTTAAAGCAAAAAGGGTGATTTTTCAATAAAAGGAAGAAAAAATGAGTGCAGAATTCAAATAAAGTTTCAATAAAATCTTTAGACCACCTTTTTCTTGTTTGGTGGGTACACATACGAGAAAATTAGTGAAATTCGAGAAAGCAAGAAAGAATTTGCTCCAATGATATATTCTATATACATTATTAAAAATAAAGAATGACTGAATAACCAAATCTTAAACTCCAATGATTAATAGTATAGAATAATTTTCTGTATTTTCACTTTCTTTTTCTCTGTTTTATTTTTGTCGGTTTTAAACATGTATGATTCCACAAGATATGACTACGTAAAAGTATACATATATGATTTTACTTCATTTCTTGAAATGATCTTGTAGAGTAGTTTAGGTTATTTTAGAATTCATAGTTATTGATACTCAATAATATAGTAAAGTATATTGAGTAGTCCAAGAAACAAATGATTATTACTTAAAATTTGAACTAGTGGTGGGTATCAACCTTTTTAAAAAACGAGTTCGTTTAGTTCAGTTTGATTTTCGATTAATTTTTTAAAAAAGGTTATTTTATATGAAATGTCTGGATTTTGGTTTACAATTGTTTTTTGTATATACGTTAAAACGAAAAGAAAAAAAAGAATGAAGCTAAAGTGATATATTTACGTCCTTCCCAAAAAAATGATATATTTAGATATAAATTATTTAGATGTAAAAGGGATACTTAAAATTTTATTGGGTTTTTACCAAATCTTAGTTCCAAATAGTTGTGTCAGTTTGTGTAACCGAAAAAAAAGTTGCATTATGAATCAGGATTTGCAATCCATTTATTGACAACAGAAAATTGGTATATGCATATTACTTTAAGTATATAGAGGATAACAAATAAACCCATTACACCAAGACAGCTAAACTGGTTATTGAATCTCGCTTGATATTAAAACAATGTATAATGTATTGGATGATCACGAGACCCAAGTATAAAAGAACATAAAAATATAGAATTATATACACAAGCATTTATTAAGATTTAAGAGTATATAGTGAAAATGAAGGGAACAAGCTAAAAAAGAGTCTTGGGTTTGGGGAAAAAGAGCAAATGTTAGTGAAACATGCAAGCGTTTTTGCAGCGATGGAGGACATCGATCTAAGTGTAATGAGAAACATCCAATGCTAGATCAAAAGTAACATTATACATTATTATTTTATATATGTCTGTAAAATAATTTAAAAGATAAATAGTAATAATCATGAGAATGCAGTAAAATAGAGAAAAAAACAGCTAAGGAGAGAGTTTCAAGACAGCACGAGGGGCAGAAGTAATATGTACTTTTTCTTTATTTTGTTAATTTGGTTAGTAATTCATAAAAATGAAAAGAGACAAGAGTTTATTTTACAAATTGGTTTCACGACACACAAAAAAAACTTGAAAGCAAATTTCAGTCAGTCCACTGACAATGAAGCGATAGATTGGGAAGCAAGAACCTGACATGGGATGGAAATCGAACCGAAGATATCAAAGACAAAGTATATGTTATGTATGCCTTAAATTTTACATTTTTCACTTTTTTATTAGGTAGTTACAATGTTCATAATGCATATATATTATTAAGATGCTATTATGACATTGTTTCAAATTGTTGAGTGCTCAATTTTTGGCACAATTGATAATATAGACAAGTATGTTTAATTTGTCTCAAAAAGAGTTTCTAAGAAGATAAATATTTTTTGTTTAACTATGACATTGAGAAGCCAAACCAAAATACACACATACACCACTATATATGATGTAATAATGCAAGAATTGATGATAACTATTACCTGATTCCGAAAGACGTAATAGTCAATACACAAGCAAAATGAAGACATCGATCCAATAGTTTTTAGGACACAAAATTGTGGTTGAGATGGTGCACTGCAAGGCGAGGTTGGGTGTTAACGAAACAGTATCAAAAGTACATGTAGATTAAGTGGGTTCAATGCATACAAGATCGTACGTAAAACACATCAAATCAAATCAAAAGGTGACTAAAAACTGCAGTTCTTGCTTCACACGTTTTCTCAAAATGTCGGCAGATACATTTATCCACTTATGGGGAAACAGAGTCTAAAATTGTATATTTATAAACTGTACAATATTAAATTAGGGTAATTGAACAAGAGGCTCCACCTTTTGATTTGACAGAAATCAAATTAACCTCAAAAGTGTGCACTACACTTGAGAAACATGAGTTCCCCTGTTCATGAACAAAACGCCCAAAACCTCACCATCTTTTTCTACTGTGATTGTTAATTCACGATATAAAGGGAAGAGACAAAACTGTTGGTTATAATGAATATGCACTGAATCTCAGAGCTCCACCCTCTGCATCAAATCAAAGCATCCAGTTCCTGAAAGCACAGGCAAGCCGAGACAGATCCTAGCAGACGGAGTTTCTAATGTGTCTGATTCTCCAAAAGTAGCTGCTTGGACAATGAACTTTGTAGCTGTTTCAAATGTCATTCTACAGAACGGAGAAGTTGCTTCTGCAATTCCGCCCATACGGCTCATTGGTCGGTATCCACCAGAAAAGGTCATGTAATCCGCTATGAGGTTCAAGTGTCTGATGCTTACGGAAATACCGTATGATTTGAAGACATGGTTGATTTCCCTGATTATGGTTTCTCTTGCTGCTTCAACTCCAAATATGTTGAGCATATCGTGAATGCTGTTGCTGTACAAGTACCTGAGGTCAAGTTTATCTTGGAATTCCCAGAGAGAAGGGAAATCAACCCCCAAAATGTGGAGAGCAGGCGAGGCTTTCTTTTCATCGTTGGAGATTTCTGTTCTCTCCTTTGGATTGTCTCCATGGTAGATCACTTGAGGATCACCACAATTTGCCACTGTGCATCTTTCGATCTTCCCAGAATTCTGGATGTAAACCTTCTGTGCTGTTTTCTGAGCAATCTGTATATAAAAGAATTGTCTAAACTACTTTTAAACTGAGGGATCTGCATACATTGAAGTGCTTAAGAGAAATAGCTTCATAGGAAAAAGGTTACCTGAGCAAGTAAAATATGAGGCTCGTTTGTAGTAAACTTGAAATGGACCTCAAATATCTCCCTTTTTCTTTTCACGAAGATATGTCTGTCATGCTCACCTCTTTTAAATTTCCGTCTCTGCTTTTTACTCTCTTTTTTGGCATTCTTTTTCACTTTGGCCTCTTTTTGCAGTTCCAGAGTCTCTTCCTTGCTAACATCTGCCTCTAGAGTGTCTTCCTTGTTAATTTCTGCGTCCTCATCATCACTATCCATCACAGGGTTTTCAATTCCACTAATTGAAGAAGGTTCGTTCATCTCATCTTCAGAGTTTTCCTCATAATCCATCTCATCTATTGTTTGTTCCTTCTGTTTCTGTGCATCTGAACCAAGATCGTCAACCTCTGTACCCTCATCATCATCATCATCATCATCATCTTCAGTCTGCTTTCCACTTATGGAATCATTATTACCAGTTTCATTTCCAGCTTTAGGACTCGTGTCTTGCACAAAAGCTCTTATCCCCCTCATTCTATCGAGCATTTTTATGTGAGTCTCTACAGCATCCTCCAACTTCCTTAAAAAATCAACCGTCATTGTCTCTTCCCAGTCTTCTTCAGTGATGTCAGTGTGCTTCGGATAATGGTCTGGCTTATAGAGATTTATCTTAAGCTTGTGAATACTGCAAACTTCACTTTCATGAACCGTATATGGTACAACTGACAGTTCCATATCCTCTATTATATCCGCCACCGTAATCTTCCTCAACTTATCAGTAATAGCAATCGCATCCTCTCTGCGCAGACAATAGATCATAAAAGTTAGAATATATACAGGTGAAATATTTTCAAGATGTTGACAACCGATGGCCAAACCTTTATATTTGAATATTATGTATCATCACGAAAACTAGAATCATATATTCTTTACAAGCGAAGCTACCCATCAATTTTCATCTTCCCTAATGATATTAGTGCCAGTAGTCCAGCGTATTATTATAAGCCAATGAAACTAAACCAGCTTACTTTGTTTTGCCCTTCAGCAACGGGCATGTCATTATTGGTGTCTTAATGTCTGCTGCAGCAGTCATCAAAATCTCTTGTAAACGTGGAATTCCAAGTGTCACATTCATCTCTCCACGTCCAGCAAGATGGAAAGTATTTAACCTGTTAATTGACAGAACAAAGGATTTGATACACAAATATTTCATGAATGATGCAAAAGAAAAGGCATGCAAAAGAAAAGGCAAACGCTGCAAGCATCCTCATATTATTATTGAAAATGAATTTTACAAGTTTGAGTACTAATGTAATTCAGTTTGTAATTTATACAGGTTTGAGTACTCACGTCATCTGTGTTGATGGCTCTCCTACAGACTGGGCAGCAAGTACACCTACAGGCTCCCCTGGCTGGGCCAGACTTGCAAAGAATTTTGACTTCACCATCTTCAGTAAATCTTCTTGTCTCACCAATTTAGAAGCAATACGTTCATTCATAGGCATTGCCTCCACAAACTTTTCAGCTCCCTTCTTAAGAGTAATAGGTAGATCAGTGATGTAACCATTGGATCCAGATAACATGTCTTCACTACATCTTTGAAGGACCATTTCTTGATTCTGAACCAGAGTTAAAACAAAACAACAATTAAGTTTCTAAGAAACTAAGAGAAAGGCTAATCTGTCTAAAAATGGATGCTTACTATTGTCAGTTCTTTGAATTTTCCGATGAAGCTAGACCGATGAACATCCACGCCATCTTCACCATATTGGAACTGGATAATGGACCCATCAGCATCTCGGACAGTACAATCGTAGTTGACTTTCAGGCTCTCTAGATTTTTCATCAAGCATCTTTGCAGATACCCACTACGCGAAGTCTTCACTGCTGTATCAACTAACCTGCAAACCAGAATGTTGTAAGTGTTCTCAAAGCGACAAGCTAAAGATAACATACCAGCTATGCTGACCGACCCATAACAAAAATATCATACGAATCACAACAGAAGACCTTCAAGCAAGTAAAAGCTTTACACCGAAACTAATTGTGTCAAAATTAAAGCACACACATAATTTGGAAATGTAACAACGCCAGTATCCCTCAAAATAAAAGAATGCATCACATCCCTTTAAAGACATTCAGTGAAAAACTTGACTGGTCCACTATTTGGAGTCCCACGAAAAAAGTTTCAGTCAATTTTTATCAGTTGTAGAATAACTACGTTAAAAAGTAAGAAATAAAAATTTAATCTACAAAATAATGACACTGAGTTAGAAAGCTAGTTACCCTTCTCTTCCAGCCATGCAATGGAAATAATATTCTTGGGGGCGAAGGCCACTAAGGAATCTGTCACTAATAAAACCTCCTGCTCTAGGGGACCAGTCCCATGGATGGAAACAAGGTAATGTCTTCCCAGAAACCATTCGCGGAACTCTTTTTCCTTCTAAATCTTGCTGGCCAAGGTGTGAAGAGATTTGCTGGAAGTTAACCTGCCAAAATCAAGAACATGAGAATAAAACACCTACAAATGCGTACTCAAACAGCCAACACCACCATGCATATCAATGGAGGCACCAAAAACTCACCTTACTACCCTTAGCCCCAGATATCGTCATTAGAGATATACAATTCTTTCCAGGTGTTTTCAGTAACCCATCAGAGAGCAAATCATTCATCACACCCTTGCCTGAACACTGATTGAGCTCACTTACAACGCTCCTGTCCAAAGATGCCAAGGCAGATTCACCATCCTCATAAAGAATCCGTTCAATTCTGGATCTCATGTCCTGAGGATCTGCAGGCAAGACAATATATCTGTGGTAAGATATCAATTCGTTTATTTAATTTTGAATGCCCTATACTATAATCCTTTCTTCAGAATGTAACAAACGGCCAGGGTTGAGTAATAAGATATCATTTTATACTTGGCTGCATGATATACATACCTATCTGAAAATCAACATCTATACCAAAGGTCTTACGGAGTACTCTTTCACCAACTTGCTCACATTCTTGAAGTTGCTTCGCCCTCTCTTCATCCATATCTTTCAAGATTATGAGATCATCAACTCCACAGGTAAAACCGTGAATCTGAAAGATGTTTAAAAAAAGGTTTCAGGATTCAAAACTCTGTGACGCATGAAGATAAAATATCAACTTCATAAGAGCAAACCTGAAGAAAGACTGTAAAGAGACGACTAAAAATGGAAAGCAAATTTCCTGCAGCATTGGAACCATAGAGCTCATGCACTGTATGAACCAATCCATAGTCAGCAAACTGAGCCTTATCAATCACACCGCAGACAAAAACATTTTTTATAATGAGCAGTTTATCTTCATTAAGATCCCGTTTCCAAGACTCGTCAATTTCTTTCTTTTTGGTGAAACCTCCACTCTTAGATTTTACTTCTCTTGATCGACATTTAAAGAAATCAACTGGAAGTTTGGTAGATTTCTCTACGGTGAAAGGCGGGTGGCCTTTGGTTATCTGATTCAATACTACAGTGATGACCTAGCAAAGAAACATAACCAGCAAATCAGCTCACGAAAAGTAAAAGCATTCTTAAACTCCTAATGATATTTAGCAAATCAACCATCTACTCATAAAATCCCAGATACAATTTGTATACCAAAGCACATAGCCACATATGGGAAAACCAGCTTGGCAAAGAACAAACATAAAAAATATACAGCAGTACGTATCATGATTAACCTGCTTTCCAGTCCAAAGAGGAACAGGTTTTAAAATAGCAGGCGTGACTGTCAGCAATTCTGCGCCAAGAGCTGATACCATGACTTTCTTGCTAGATCTTCCAGAAAAAGAACCAAGCACCATTTCAGTCACACCAGAACTGAAGAGAAGCTGATTAAATTGATCTTTGTCCAAAAATGTGTCCTTTTTAGTAAGCAAAACAGAACTGACAATATGATCCTGTTAAGAAATACAATTCCAACAAAGATACTCGTAAACAACCCAATTCGTGAAATCAACACAAGGGTTAAGCAAACAAAAGTTTGAAGAAATAGCACGAATAGACAACCTGAATTAAAGCTCGAAGTGGATCGCCATTAGAAGGCCTAGCATATTGGTTGTTAGCATTGACAATATTGTAAGCCTCAGCACGTGAAATTTCATCTTGTGGGAAATGCACATTCATCTCATCACCATCAAAATCTGCATTGTATGTACTAGAGCCAAAGCAAATTTTTAAAGACAGTTTTGAGATAAAAAAAAATTGCATGTGGAAGAACTACCGACCCATGATAAAGGTCCACAAATAAATTTGAAAAAAGCGCGCAAACAATGTAAATAATGGCATCTGGGAGAAACGGAATTCTTTAATATTCACGAAGTCTACCTGCAATTTGCATAGTGGAGACGAAGTGTTTTTTCTCCTTTCAGAACACGGACTATGTGCGCCATTATGCTAGGTTTATGTAATGTTGGCTGCCATGGAAAATTGTTTTTGCTTGAAATAGATAAACATTAAGCACAGACAGAGGAATGTGTCTAGACCAAAAATACAATGCCAGAGCCCATATATACCACTGAACAAAGAAATAAATAAATGTATAAGGTAACCAATATCCACAACCCAGAAGACTCTTTACACAACCCAGAAGTACAAGACTTCACAACATTTGAAAACATATTTACCAGGTAATAGTAATGAAATGAAACAGTATGGGTTCACACCTGGCGATTCACAAGGACAGCATCACCATCTTGCATATGTCGATAGACAACTTTACCTTCAAAGTTGACATCACAAGTTTTCCCAAGTTCTGTAGTGGCTCCTCGTGAGGACAGTAATTTTCTAGCAATTGCTGTTCGTGCTTTTCTGGTAGGAGGCAACTTCACTGTAGAAAATTTGTCTGAGTAATGTGTCGCTCCCGGATGAATGTCAGGACCATTAATGATAGCTTCTCTTAACTTCTCAACATTCCAAGGCGTCACCCTCTACAGCAATACATAAATAATTTATAACGCAAAAACATACATAAAGGTTATAACACTACAGGGAAAAAAAAAGAAAAAAAAGAAAAAAGAGATGCAAAATCTAATTAGAAAACTATGAAGGCTTGCACCATGGAAAGAGACTGTTTAAAAGTTGACAAGTTTTACAAGTAAAACTAACAATCTTCATCATGCTCAGATCAATAAACCAATATTTCATTCATCTAGGAAGTCTGATTTAACAGCCAAGATTACAGGTCAA
The DNA here is from genome assembly GCA_023374145.1 of Lepidium sativum. Lineage (NCBI taxonomy): Eukaryota > Viridiplantae > Streptophyta > Magnoliopsida > Brassicales > Brassicaceae > Lepidium > Lepidium sativum. The sequence continues at coordinate 3,483 of JAKUCM010002625.1, read as the reverse complement.
CATCAGGGAACTAAGTCTGATAATAAAGCGCAATTCACTGATATATGACATCATACCTCAGGATACGTCAATTTCAAAGCAAAACAAGGAGGAATTCCAATGTCGTTGACAGCGATATAAGGATCTGGAGATATCACAGATCTGCATGCATGATTTACTCTCTTTCCCATCATTTTTTGCCGAAATAGACCCTCTTTCTTCTCCAGCATTTGACAGATTCCAGAGCCTTCTTTCAAGCTTTGTACTGTAAAGGAAATTAACCATAATATTCAGTATACACCAACACAAGATTCTCTAAGAAGGCTGTTGAGTCCAAAAGAAAAGAGATACAAAAGTGGGCAGGCAGTTGCTACACATAGCTATATAACTATTTAGGAAGAGTTTTAGTAGTATATGCATCTCAAACAAGGGAATGCACAAGAAGCTAACCTGTGGCAGTTTTGCTATCAAACAAGACATTGACTGATTCTTGAAGATTCATCCATCTGGAAATTACCTTAGACTGATCTAATTTATTGGTGCATGCATTTCCAAGTGTTATATTAGATTGTAAGACCTTATTTAGTCCTACAGTTTGAGGATGCTCCATGACCTGAAACATACAGAGTCATAAGAGAATTATGGTCATGCAGGGGTTAATAGAGATAACCATCTGAAAATGCTGGAGATATAAAAATCCAAAAGAAAAGTTGAGACACCATGGACAGAAAGTGACCCACTAAGTAAATCCCAAACGTTACAGTATGAAAAAGAACTCCAAAAATTAGCTAGAAATTTAAAAAATGCTCAAACAGTATCATTTGTAAGGAATTACTCACACTATCACCTCCTTTTGTTGGAGGTCTAAATGTAGTAGGAGGCACAAGAACACTCTCCAAAAAGAACATGGAGTAGTCAATTTTTCCAGATCCACTCTGCCAAAGATCACCAATGAAGGAGCAAAAATCGTGCTCATTTTCCCACAAATCTTTTAAGATTTCCTTGACCTGATACAAATGTAATAAATGTAAGACATTATAAATATGAAATTTTTTGGCTGTGCTTAGTTATAAAGTTTAAGCATTTCAGAAACAAACCTCACTCGGCAAAAGGTCTCTTTTGGAAAGATCCTTGTGTTCTTCAAACTCTTTACCTACTTTCAAAGACTTTTTTCTGTTTTCTGTAGAACCATCTTCAACTTCCGATAATGCGTCAATGCCAATATCATCAACGGCATCTGGATTTTCCACACTGCTATCGGACTTCTTAAACCCTTGAAGTACATTTGTTTGAATGGCGGACGCCGCCCTACCTGCCTGTGTAAAAAGATTTCAATGAAAGGAATATGACATCTTTTGTTGATATCAAGGAAGAGAATGACATAAGAGAATTGGAAAGCAAATGAAAAACAGGAGCATGCTGGACATGGAAATCTCTTTGGCAATCAAGCACACACATGTACACTATAATGTCCACAAAAAGACTTCAATGGGGTAAAGAGGAGTATGGGAGCACAAATACATTCTCCAGAATCCACAGAATCAAGTTACTAAAACGTGATTATATGTGTCTGAATCTACAAGGTAAGAAGAGTTTTCAAACCATATAGAATGTCAAGGAAATAATACAACATAATTGGGAAGGGTTAAAAAGCATTGTCAAGGTAGTTTATCTTCATATGCAAAGCGAGTTGTGAATCTTACTATTCAATAGATAAAAACAAATGACAAAAGCAGGAGCATACCGAGACCAACAGCAATCAGCTAATCATGCTTTTTAAGCAGTTTTCACACGCACACTAATCAACAGAGCAAGTATAAGGGATAAATGGAACAATCCAAGACATACAACTTCAACTAATAAAAGAACACGGACTACTACATTCTCATATATACATATCTTTTAAAATTTCTTTCAAAAACCAAAATTCAATACTAGAATATCCAATAACTTCCAAGAAAACATACCATGCGAATCCATCCAAACATAGGCTTCTCTAGTTTAGGATTTTTTGCTTTGCAATTCTCACACTTTAGTGATTTAAACCTCATAAATTTATTCATGACAGCAGTGACTTCAGCAAACTGAAGAGATGTCCATCTCTGCTTTTTCATGTCAAAATCTTCACATTCTTCGTAAGAATCAATGGCTACATCTGATTCACAGCTTATATCACTATACTCTGGCTGAGCGCTAGCTTTGCCAGATATAGACTCCAAATGCTTCGCAGAAACTATATCACCTTTACTGATGAGTTTCAGCTGAGAAACACATCTTTCCACCTTAGATTGAAAAAAAGAAAGAAAAATAGACATGAAACAAATTAGGAAGTATGAATGAGACGCAGCAATATCAAACAACTAATTATGTATAAACCTCGTTCTTTTTCGTCATAAATTGATGACAGAAGAAACAGGCCCTCTGCAAAAAGTTGTAAAGAAGACCGAACAGCAAAGGATGGTAAACAGGAAAGACAAGCTCGATATGACCACAATGCCCTGGACAACCAAGTCTGAGCTGACCACATGATTTACAACTGCATTAAGAGGGTAAAAAAGTATTTAGCGTAACATGAGAAATAAGGATAAATAGCCACTTCCACAAGGAAGTGGTGAATGATCAGCTGTAGCTGTTATCAAATATACGATATCACAAACCAACTTAGAATCAGCATTTCCGAGCAGAGTATGTTAAACAAAAACGTCTTAACAAAAATTTCGTAAGAAATGAGAAGTATTTATAGCTCTCTCAAGCATGAAAATTGTGGTGAGGGTAAAGCTAACTGAAGAAAGCTTACGGAGTTCTATCATCTAACGGACCCATTAAAGGATCATAGAGACCACCAGGTATAGGTCTCTCAACGTTATCGAGTAATACTGGATTCGTAACTTTCAGAAAACTATGCTTTCGAACATCTTTATCTGTCATGAAACTGAATTTAACAGACTCGACCACCTGGGAAGCTCCCTGGATAAACAAAACCTCGAGAACATAAGATAAACCATCCAAAACAGAAATCGAACACCATGAAGCGTCGAAAACTCAAACAAACCTCTGTGGTTTGAGCTTGAGCCATTGCGTTGCACAGTGATGGCTCTGAGGGTATGTAAACAGTGTGACTGGGTCCACGAAATTAGGGTATCTGCAAGAACGGAGAAAATTAGGGTTTATCAATTTCTTTGCTTTGACATGGATAAAGGCGGGGACTCTAATCGGAGTTCGAAAGAATGAGAAAGCGGCGCGAGGAACCGAACTTGAAGGGGTTTTTTCTTTTTTGAAATCGGCGTGAAGGGTTTTAGGGTTCTGGAAATAAAAAGAAATTGTGCAGTATGTACATGCACTCATCAATAAACAAAGCGTTCGGTCTTAAATACGGAAAAGAAAAAAGAAAAAATATTCTCCCTATGTAATTACATCAAAACCCATTGTCTCGTCGCATTGACGAAATTTTACCTCTTTTATACTACAGAGAAAAACATATTTTTTATCTTGTTATAAATTATA
>JAKUCM010002624.1:0-14810 GCA_023374145.1 Lepidium sativum | reverse complement strand
GAGAGAGAGAGATTCAAAAAGATCAAAGATAAAATAGCTTAGAAATCGAGATACCCTGATAATCAGAAACAAAAATGAGGAGGCAATCCGGTTAGATGGAGGAGACGGCCAAAGCGGCGGTCTCAGCGGTGGCGATAAGTTGATTAACCTGACGGAGAGAGTTATATATGTCTTTTTTGTATAAGGGCCTAAAGTTTTTGAACGCTTTTCGATATTGTTTAAAATGTTACAGGCCATTGTTGATTGAACTTGGACCTTAAGGACGATACATGGGCTTAGAAACTAAATACTTTTCACTTAACCTAAAACATATTACTCAGCCCAAATATTACGTTTACTTCTTGTTTTTTGAACATTTAACATAACGGTAGAAAACAAAACTCTTTCTTTCTCGAGACCTAGCCGCCGGTATATTTGCAGGCAAACCTCAGATCGTCCGATCTCTTTTTCTGGCTTTTGGTTTTCTCTTCACCTAAGTTTAGTTTTGATGGAATTGCATTGTTCTGGTTTTTAATTTTCAATCACTGCAAAGCTTGCTTTATCTCATTGTTTGAACAGAGATCTTTTGCTATAAACAAACTTAGAGCTTACATGAAATCAAACTTTAAACCTTGTTAAAAAAATTACAATAATAAATATTTAACCATTTGATCAAAAATATTTAATAGCTATTACAAACAAAGAGGGACACCAAAAAAAAGGTTATAGAATCATTTTCTTGCAAAGTATTCTCAAATTTCATGTATTGCGAGTTCCAGACATAATGTCAGCAATCACTTGTGCAAATGTTGATCCTCAGACTTTCGAAGATAGATTCCGGAAGAAAATCATAATACTTCCACAAATACAACAAACGATTCATAAGAAATAGACAATAAGGCTTTGATTTCTCATGAAACAATGAACAGTTTTCGCTCGAATGATAAAAATCATGTAAGAAGACTTCTTGCTAGATGCTCACGTGCTGTTGCGAACGCTTGAGTTAATGTCTACAATTCAAAGATCCACAAAACAGTTAGTTGCAAAATCGCTACAAAGTCTATTGCTTTGCTAAAAGAATTATTATCATATCGCAATTTCACCTGTTCAGAGAGTGAACCACTTGCTTCTGCGGTCTGCGTTGCTACTTTTCCCGCAATAACATTGGCGTCTGTTTCAAGTACCATCCTGAACATGTTCCACAAGACATCACAAACATCAGTATCACTGATAAAGAGAAGTCTCTAAAGTCTTAACCAAAACCCTTCAACTTTAAACTGACCGACTAAGGTCTGTTGCTAAACCCTTCACAACCTAGGCTATTTACAATAGTCCAGCACTAGACTTATACAGCCTAAATTTGTTCACCTAGTATCAAACAATAAATTCCCATAGCCTTTAAATAACAGATGTCACTATGTCAGCATATAACACCAGCTAGATTGCTAGGATATCTATGACCAGCTGAAGTCAGCATTTCTTTTATATGTACCAAACCATGATTAGGAGTTAATTATATGTATTGCGCAAGACTAACTTGTTCAATTTTGAAAGTTAAACTTAGTATCAAGTTTGTAGAATAAAATTATAAAGCACATGTTTCATACCCCTGATCAACCATCTCATCAAGGCACAAAAAGATAAGATCCAAGTTCTCAAGGGCTTCCATCTTTTCAACATTGTTCCTGTAAGGAGAAAGAACGCCAAATGTTTTCTGCGTGTACTGCTGATCAAGAAAAGGCACATCATTATTTGTTGAAGTGAAGATAAATACCTCAGAAGTAACGCAACAGCATCAAAAAAGCCTTGAAGGACAGATGATAAGATGAGCTCGTTTTCATTTTCACCTCCAGTAACAAAGAAGTGTAGGTCCTGGGCAAACTTATAGACAACAATATTATTCTCCAACAGTGTGATCTCAGCTGCAAAAAGTAATATCGAAAAGAAAAAGTTATACACGCGTACAAGGGATTAAGAACAGAGAATATGCACATATTGAGTTACGAAACCCATACAGCCAACTAGAAAATAAAACCTAAGGCTTTCACACTCAGATATGATATAATAACGATATCCCTGTGTGGAAGTTTCAATTTCGTCTTACCTTCTGTGCGAGCATTGGTCTTGGAGGTCTTTGAGAAGACAAATTTTTCAAATGCTAACTTAGAAGCATTAGTTGTCCAATCATCTGAGTAATACTTGACAGCCACACGCTTTCCTTCAGAGTCTAGAAGAAGAATGTTCTTTACTAAAGGACACAAATCCTGTTTATTGTAAATCAGACAGTCAACATGTAAGTAATAAGAGAGAAGCAGAAGCTAGAATCCATAAATAGATCATGCAAGGCAGAAAAGAGATCTCTAGTCTATGTATTACCAATCTGTAGGAGAGTTAGATGGTCCAAAACCTATGTTCCTTGAGTATTTGGAAAATACGATCAATATATGATGATGGAGCATGAAGTTCAGATTGGTCACACACTCATACTTTTCAGAAACAAAATTGAAAATCTAATCCACTCAGCAAAAAGAAACAAGAATAATGCAATTTGAACATAGTGACTTCATAGACATAAAAAGGAGTTTACCACCAAGAAACATAAACCATAGCTTTTCAACTAAATTAAAGTTATCAGACGTTTAATTACATTACACAATGTAAAGAATCGAATGAAGACTTGCAAACCGGACAATATGATCCCAGCAGTAACTACCAAGACAAACACATACAGAAAAACAACATATTACACTTACATAAACAGTATTCAATGAGCTAAGAATGTACTTACATTAGCCCCTGACATTGTGGATGAACAAAGATATACCTGAAATAGTGATAAGTTAAGATATTTTATTACCACTAAAAACAACAGAAAAAACCCCCAACATCTAAGAGAATAGCTAATCAAATTGGTCACAGAAACAAGATCAGCACTCAATACACTAAGATCTACTTCTTCATAAACAGATACACTACGATCTAAAGAAGAGAGGCAGAGATCATGAGGACCGATCGAGAAATTGAGGGTTCTACACCACTGCCACCAGAAATCAACTATAATTTGAGTTTAAGAATCACTGATCAACAATCTAAAAAGCCAAAAAATAAACTGAAAATCTATCAGCTACTACAAAAAGTTCTACGAGATCATATTCTCGATTGACCAACAATGCTCCATATCATAATGATTTAGAGCCAACACAATCTCAGAACAAAGAACGATTAACACAAAAACGGTTTTGGAGAGATGAACTTCACTTAAAACCGATCGAGATCGAACAGCCTAGAAATGGAGACTACACGAAGAATCGAAGCTGCGATGAGCAGATTGTTTGAGTTACAAAGATAACGGAGGAGACGGCCCAAACCGGCTGTCTAACCTGTGGCGATAAGTGTAATAACCTCAAGGCCCATAACTTTTTCTTTTTACTTTGTTTTTTTTTGTCAATTAACAATATTTGTTAACAATATTTTTAATTTTGATGTGAAAAGCAACCGAACTGATCATTTGATATGTCCGATTACTAAAAGAGGTAGAAAAAACATTTAACTTCTTTTTTTTTTTTTTTGTCATTGCAAGCAATTAAATCGAAAAAAAAATTATTCATAATTTTACATATTATAAATCAAATTTTGATGTCTAAATCATTAAATAATCTGTTTTTAAGTGCATTTTTCTTCGTTTCCGTTTAGACTAGGCTTTCGTTTCTTGTAAGGGAATCTCTGTGGGTTCTCTGACTTCTTTTAGCTTTAGGTAGATCGATTAGGGTTTGGAGAGTTTTTGATTGGGTCAATTTAGGAGAAGGGGTTTTCTGTCTTTGGGTAGGGGAGTTTGTTAGGTTTTTCTCCCGGTAGGATTTTCGTTTAGGGTATGTTAGGTTTTGTTTAGGTTTCGTGGGGGGAGGTATGCCGTTTTGGATCCGATTGGGTCCTTGGGGTTTCTGTCGGAGTCTGTGTTATGGGTCCTTCTTGCCCTCTATGAGCTCTCTTCGTCTGCTCCAGGTAAGTAATTTTGGTTTCATGGTACTCGTTGTTTCTGTCATTTTCTCGCGATGCAATCTTGGTGATATTTGTTATCTTTCAATTTATCGGAAGACATTGGGGAGTAACTGGTGGTTTCGGGGGACCGTTTATACAATCTTTGATAACATTATTTCAGAGATTGTAGTAATGAAAAGATCCTGGTCTTAGTGTTGCGTGTAATCTTACGTCCAAGGGATTTGAGTTACTCGGTCTTGATGGATAATCATGGAGGGTCGGCGATTGTACCTATGTTTACAGAAGGTTTCTGTATGGGTTGTATTGAGCTTATAGGGGACATTTTCTGTCAGTTTATTTTTCTAAGGTTACAGCGTTCTAAGATACATTTTTATGAGGAATGTTGGATTGGTACTGTGCATTATTGGGTGATACTCTGTCGTTTTTGTAGTCTTTCATGTGGTGACTTGAATGGGATGAAACTGGATTTACCTATCAATAGCGATCATTTGATAGGTGTAAGTGTCTTGGTATTAAAGAATGATTCAGAATTAAAGGTCCTGGTGAGGGTAATAAGTATGAGTGAGAGATGTTTGATGATAAATGAGGGTCGCAGGGCTATATTCTATCATCAAAGTTGTTTTCTTTGGTATCGTGTTAATGCCTGGTTAATTTTGGTACAAGGATGTTACAGAGAAGGTAGTTCTGGAATATTGGTGACGTTATCCATAAACGAACGAATCAATCTGGCTATGATGGTAATTGTTGAAGGTCAATAAGTATTATTTCTGTTCACTTTTCGTCTCTTATGTGAGTCATTAGGTGGGTTTGAATTTTTATTAAACTGGAAATTGGGGCTAATTGAAAATCAAAAGTTAGGTAGAATTTTATGGGTTTCAAGGGTACTGGTGAGATTTGAATTGGTGAGGTTGTTAGGATTCTGGTTTTGTAGGTTGATAACAATCCTTGAAAATAGGGAAGGTCAAAAACTTTCTAATGATAGTTGCTTGGGATATAAAGGTTCTTTTGGGAACACGTTCTGGTCATATCAACTCCAGCCTCTTGTTATCGAAAAATATCTTTGTTCGTTTTGTGCTTTTGTTGTTTTCTCTAACGTAGTAAGCTTCATGGCTTAGTTGGGAATTTATAAGAAGAGTGTGGAGGCTAAATCTCCACCTCGGTTGCTGAAAACCAAGATTCCAAAAATTGATAATTCAGAGTTGGTGGCACGTAGTTCAAAGGTAATGATGGGCCGTTGTTTAAACCCTGTTATCCAGAATATAGACACCTTCCTTTTTCGGATGCCACCGTTCTGGAATCTAGTGGTAAAGGTAAGAGGTCTTAACCTTGGGAATGGTCGGTTTCAATTTGAATTTCAATCTGAATCTGATATGTTGAGTGTCCTAGAATATGGCTCTATTAATTTTGATAATTAGATGGTCGCGTATGCCCCGTGGAAAGCGATGGCAGACACTGACTATCCAAACTTAATTCATCTTTGGATTAGGATAATTGGGATACCCTTCGAATATAGAGTTGAGGAGGTATATCGTTTGGTGGCAGGGTCTTTAGTTTCAGTTATTACTATTGGTGTCATAAAAGGTCAAGTTTTGATAGAGATCTCATGTTCTAAACCGCTGATTTTCTCATCGATACTAGAGTTTAAAGAGGGTAGAGAATCCAAAGTGATGTTTGAGTACAAAAGACTTGTCGGTTTTTGTTCCCTTTACTATCGAATGACACACGATGTTAGTGTGTGTTATAAAGCAAAACAGAAAAATAAAGAACAATCTGGTATAGGTAGTCGAGTGGTTAGGAATTCTGGAAAAAAAAAATAGGAGCTTTAAAGGGGCTTTGGTTGGGGGTAAAAGGAATGATGGTATAATGTCTAGGATTGTGGCAACTAGGGGCACTAATGAGGGGAGTAAAAGAGGTCGTGGTATAACATCTGATCTGGCTCCAGTGGAAAAACGTGGCCAGGTAAGGTTGTTTATAATTGTATTGAATGGTTATTGGTTTATGGTTATGCTTTTTATATTTTCTCCTTCTCAGGGCTCTGAGGAGGATAATATTAGGAGTGAGGATTTTGGGAAGAAGGTCCGACAACCACTTTTTAAGAATGAAATGGGTGATGATGTTGTGTTAGTTGCTGGAAACGTGTCGAGTTCTGCTGGTCTAATTACAGATCAGGTTGCAGACGCGGGTATTGCATCTATGGTGGGCCCGATGCAGTTAGAGGCTGAATCACTAAATGATTAGGAGGAAATGCAGTGGGTTAGTGGAGAAAATATTGAGGAGGCTCTTGAGAATGTTGAGTTGGAGCTACAAGAGGATTCTGGGTTGGGGAATTCAACATCCGAGGACACTTTGTCTAATCGGCGAGAGTTAACAAAGGCCGAAGAGGCACATATCCATAATGCATTTGTTGAGAAAATGCAGAATAGGAACATAGCTCAAGTAATGAAGCCTTTGGTTGGGGTGGGAAAATCTATATCTAAGGGAGCAACTCCATTACGAGGCGCGAGTACAAAGAAAATGACACTAATGTGAACAATGTCTCTACGGAATACACCAAGGCTGAATAAGCCAAAGGAGGCGAAGCCAAAAGAGCCTGAAAAGGGTTATAAGAAAGTCTAAATTTTATGATGTTTAATTTTTTCTTTTGTTTAGCTTACACGATTGTTAGTAGGTGGCTAATAAGGATTTGTGATCAGATTGGTTGTTTGATTCTCATTAAATTTTGCAGAATAATTTGGTTTCTAAATTTCTTATATGGGTCTCGTTTTGGCATTCTTGGTAATGAGATTAGTTTTGGTTCAAGTTGCAAAATTATTGGGCCAAAGCCCAATTGTACAAATTAGGGATCCAAAAACAATTATACACATCTAATTTGTAATGTTCTTAAAGCCTTATTTATTATGTCTCGTGTGTGTATTTGTACTTTTATTGTCCCCTTACCTACTAGGCTTTTATCAAGTCTGTTGATTGGGGAGAAAGAGATCGCGTTTGGGAACGTGAGTGAGCATGTGAGTGAGCGGATGAGTTCATTTCCCAAGATAAACTTTCAAATTAAAAATATAACTTATCGAGTAATTGGGAGGAAGAGTAAGGAGCTTAATCAAGTTCCACAATTGTTAATTTGTCAATGATTTTTCAAACACTCTGTTGGAATTGTCAAGAAATTGGTAATAAGGTTTCCATTAGCTATCTTAGAGATATTTAGACAATGTATTGACCAGAGTTTTTATTTTTGTCAGAAACAAAATACTCTTATTTGTTTATGGAAAAAATACAATTAGCTTATAAATTCTTGTCGACGGTTGAACCGATTGGTAATAGTGGTGGTTTAGTATTATTTTATTTTGACCATTATGTTGTTGATATTAATTATAGGGACAAAAATATGATTGATATTTCAATAGAAATTGAAGGACATAAAACTTTAATGACTTTCTTGTACGGAGAGCCGATACAAAGAAATCGAGATTATGTATGCGAAAGATTAAGCCGGATAGGGACCATGGTTGCTCATTGTAGATTTTAATGAGTTAACTGGGAATCATGAAAAGTAAGGCAGAGTTTTGAGGAATGTTATATCTTTTAGGACTTTCAATCAGATGATTCGGGATTGTGGTTTAGTGGAGTTTCCGAAAATTGGTAATTGTTGGTCATGGCGTGGTGTTCGACATAATGGTGTGGTACGTTGTATGCTGGATAAAGCTTTGTACTGGGGATTGACATGATGTCTTCTCATTTTCTGAGGTGGAATATTTGGAAATGATTGGGTAGGATCATCGGATGATGATTGGCCGATTTAGGGATCAGATCTCTAAGCCTCAAAAGCAATTTGTTTTTGATAAGAGGTGGATTGATAAGAATGGGTTCAGAGAGATAGTGGAAAAAAGCTGGCAGGGATTATCAGCCCGGAGGCGTTTGTCTTTTGCTAAGAAAATAGTTTTTTGTCGTCGTGAAATCTCTCATTTGAGGAGCAAGCATGTCTCTTCATGGCGTCAGAAATTAGGTGAATTAAAGCAGATTTTGGAGGATTGCAAAAATTCCCCTGTTGATGATTCGAGGGTAATTTTGGAGGCTACATTGAAATTAAAAAAAGCCTATGTGGAGGAAGAGGCTTTTTGGAAACAAAAGAGTAGAAATCAATGGCTAAAGGAGGGAGATGAGAATACTAGGGTTTTCCATGCTCAGACACAACAACGTAGATCAAGGAATAGAATTGTTGGTCTCCTGAATACCCGAGGTGAATGGGTGACAAAACAGGAGGATTTATTTGGGGAAGCGTCGCGATACTTCAGGGATTTATTTACCAGTGTTGGGTGCACACATATTAATTGTGGTATTATTGAGTCATGAGTAACTGATTTGGATAATCAATGGTTGATGCAGGTCGCAACTCAAGAAGAAGTAAAAAAAGCATTATTTATGATGGATCCGGGGAAAACACTAGGTCTGAATGGTATGACTGCTCTGTTTTTCCAATACTCTTGGGAATTGGTTAAGGCAGATTTATTTATATTGGTTAATAATTTTTCAACTCATGGTTTCTTTGAAAGGAGTTTGAATAAGACAAATATTTGTCTTATTCCAAAAATAGCCCGTCCAACAAAAATGATGGAATTTAGACCAATAAGTTTATGTAATGTTGGATATAAGTTGATCTCTAAAGTTATTTGGTTATGGTTAAAGAGATTTTTGCCAAAGCTGATTTCGGAAACACAATCAGCTTTGGTACCTAGACGGTTGATATCTAACAATATTTTGATTGCACAGGAAATGTTTCACACTTTGCGTACAAATGGGTCAGTTAAAGGTAGGTATATAGCTATCAAAATTGATATGAGCAAGGCTTATGATAGAATTGAGTGGAATTTTGCACGACCTATGCTTTGTCAAATGGGTTTCTGTGCCAAATGGGTAGAGTGTATTATGTTCTATCTAACAACAATTGAATATTCAGTGCTTATTAATGGAGAACCCAGGGGCTGTATTTTACCTAGGAGGGGTCTCTGACAAGGTGATATGTTTTCACCTTTTATATTTATATTATGTACGGAATGATTGATTTGTAGATTAAAGTTGGCTGAGAAGCAGAAGTTTCTTACCGGGGTATCCATAGCTCGGACAAGTCCTGCTATTTCGCATCTTCCGTATGCAGATGATAGTTTGTTTTTTTGTAAGGCTACTGCAGATGAAGCCAGAAAAATTTTCTTAGTTTTAAAGGAGTATGAATTGATTTCTGGGCAACAAATAAATTTTGAGAAGTCAGCTTTACAATTTGGACATGCAGTATCAGAGTCGATAAAACTACCGATTCAACATGTGTTAGGGATCACCAATCTGGGTGGTATGGGTACTTACTTAGGTATCCCACAAAATCTAGGAGATGCAAAACAAAAGTTTTTGCCTTTGTGCGAGATAAGTTACAAGCTCGTATCTGTAATTGGTCGACTAGATTTCTCTCGAAAGCTGGAAATAAAGTTTTGATTAAGTCAGTTTTAATAGCTTTACCAACATATGTGATTTCTTGTTATAGGCTACCTAGGGGAATTGTACAAAACTTAATATCGGCAATAGCTAATTTTTGGTGGTCTAGTTCAGTAGAGACTAGAGAATACATTGGCGTAAATGGGGGGCGTCATGTAAACCAAAGATAGTGGGAGGACTGGGTTTTAGGAATTTATAAGACTTTAACACATCTATGTTAGCGAAGAAACTCTGGCGACTTTTAGACTTCTCGGATTCTTTAATGACAAAGGTGTTAAAGGTTCAATATTACAAGGATCAATGTTTATTAGAGGCACCCCTGGAAACATTATCCTCATATGGGTGACAAAGCTTGTATTCTGCGAGATGCCTAGTTGCTAAGGGTTGTATTCGTCGAATTAGAGACGGGAAAACAATTAAGGTTTGGTATGATTCATGGATACCGGACACGATCCCCAGACCGGCGTTATGGTCAAATTTGAATTTGTTCCCTGACATGACTATTGGTCATTTTATTGATAAAACTAGGGGTAAATTGAAGGAGGTTTTAGTTCGTCAATACTTTGATCCTCAAGATGTATGTTTGATTCTTGGTATTCCAGTTCCAATTTGGGTTCGTCCAGACTACTGGGCTGGCATTACACATCAACATGACGATATTCGGTCAAATCAGGATATCGCTTAGCCGGGCAATTGTTCCATAATGAACTTTGTATGGCGGGCCCAAGTTTTGAGGCCCTGTTGTATAGTATTGTTTGGAAATTGAATTGTCCAAACAAAATTAAACATTTCATCTGGCAAACTCTGTCCGGAGGCATTGCTGTTAGTAAAAATATTGTCCAGAGAGGGATTAATTGTGATATGAGGTGCGCCCGGTGTGATGAGGAACAAGAGTCTATTAACCATGCTCTATTTGTCTGCCCACCAGCCCTTCAGGTCTGGGTGTTGTCTCGCATTCCATCGGTACCACGTGTTTATCCTGGTGCGTATATTTGGTTTAACTTGGATTATCTATTTCAGATTATGAAGGTTAAAGTAGACTCACAATTATTCCCTTGGATTTTATGGCAGATCTGGAAAGCGAGGAATGCTTTCTGTTTTTCTGGTAGAGTTATGGATCCGCAAAAGGTGTTGACTGTTGCTGCTGCTGATCATACAGACTGGTCATTGGCAAGTTTAGGGGAATCCACTTTTCGTGGTAAATCTCCCATCAGGAAGCCTGTCAGTTAAATCACTACAAGTTTTCCCTACCGCAGCTAATATGCGGTTCACATGTTTTAAATGCTTTGTGGATGCTTCCTGGAAGGACACCAACCGTTATTCCAGTTTAGGTTGGTACTGCTTCTTAGAATCTAGTGGATGGAGAACAAATGGAACAAATGGGAGCTAAGGACGTGTCAAGGAGTCTTTCTGCCACACATGCGGAGGTGAAAAAGGTGTTATCGGTGTTGGAATCCTTGGTGTCTCTTCATGTCTCCGAAGTGGAGGTTTTGACAGATTGCGAGACGGTGGTGCAGATTTTTTTTATCAACGTGAAGACTAGCCTGCTTTTAGTCCATGTTAGGAGGTGTTTTGCGCGAGTCTGCTCTTCCTTCATGGTATTCTCATTGTCAGTCATTCCAAGGGTCGATCAATCACAAAGCGGATGCCTTGGCCAGGCGGGCCATGGAATTCCTTTATGATTGGTGACCCATCGTTTTTTGATGTTAAAATAAACAAAAAATCTTAGTTATATCAATCACAATTCATTTCCTGCAGATTTTTAAGGTAAAAATATAACTAAAATCTATATTTTAGGATTGCGAAATTGATATCCTTCAGTTTGACAGACTTCATGCAAGTTTAACCGAATTTTTTGGGAGATTTTCTTGCAAATGTAACAGATTTTTGATAGATTTTTTGCAAATCTGCCAAATTTATGACAAACTTTATGTAAGTTTGCCAAATTTTTGGCATATTTTCTACAAGTTCGCCAGATTTTGGTATACTTCTTATAAGTCTGCTAAATTTTTAGCAGACTTCCTCTAAGTTCTGTTAGATTTTTAGCAGACTTTTTGGCAAGTCTGCCAAATTTTTAGCAGACTTCCTGCAAGTCTACCAGATTTTGGTAGACTTCCTATAAATCTGGAAAAATAAACTTAACCACGCTGACGATCTTTAATATCAATCATTATTTATGAAATTTATTAGACATATACTTAGACCAATCAACCACTCATCAAATATTTATCAGAAATGTAAGTGTTATGATTTTTTTACAGAGAGGTATAGATCGATTGGTGCTCACATGGACCGATCTGTCTATATATCTATGTAAGTGTTATTATTTTTTACAAAGAAGTATAGATCGATCGGTCCAAGTGAGGACTGATCGATCTATACATCTCTGTAAAAAATGAAGCATTTAGAATGCATATATCGGTCTTATACATCAATAAACTCGCAAACAAATGTATAGATCGATCGCTCAGTGAACTTATTGATCGGTCTATGCAATACGAAAATTTTCCCACGAAATACAACTTGACTCGTTCATACAATATTACATGAATTGTTTTCTCTCACATTAACAAAAAAACAACAAGGTTTTTGAAAAATAAAAAGAAAAAATATTAATTGAATGAAACCAAACCTAATTCTTCACTATAATAATCAATCAACTTCAATTACAAATATCCTCAAAAATTCAATTACAAAAACCTCTAGAATTGAAAATCATTCTTGTACAAACATGAACATATAATCATGGAGAATCATAAAAAGGAAAAACACAAAAAAGTTTTTTCTTCTTCAATAGAAAAAAATGCAAAAACATAACTAAGTGCAAATGGAGTATTTTTGAAAAAGGTTATCTAAGTAATTATAAAAAAATTTGGTTATCTTAAAAATTTATAAAATAAAGTGAGTTATATTAAAATAAAGTGAATTTATGTTGATTTTAAATGTAAATAGTATTTTTTTTTGGGGGTTCAGCAGAACAGCTGTACCTTCCATTGATTGAAAAATAGCATTTGCCCAAAACTTTTAATATTTTGTTTATTTATAAGACCACATTTTCATTTAAGTTAACTAATTTTGTTCGTTAAAATAAATTGAAGTTTTAGTCAGTTTACACCTTTTAAGTATATTCGATAATTGTATACCAAATTTCATAATATTTTGATAAGTCTTTAAATATAAAAGCATGTATATTTTCAGAAAGTCTTCTTATATGTTAGTATAATAAATTAGTTTTTGTCATATACGTGAATTTACTATATATTCCCTTTTAAAAATTTTGATATAAAGTTTTTATTATATTATAAAAATCTATTTTACTAATAATATTATATATATTTTATTAATAAATTTTATATAAAGAAAATATAAATATAAAGTTAGTAAAATGTTATATACCACCTTAGGTTTCCATATACCTAAGTACGGTGTTGCTTTGGCTACACTTAATTAGTCTCATTTCAAAGTGACTTAAAAGAAATCTCATTGTTTCGGTTAATAATTTTTTGTTATGGGGTTAATAACTCTCTCTCTCATGTAAAAGTTTGATTTTTTTTTCTGTTTCTTTTTTATAATGTAAAAATGATATTTTCTCAAATTTAATTGATTATATATTCCTTGAAGTTGGAATGCAAGAAACTAATTTTCATTTAATTCTATTACAATTCCGGAATTATGAGTCAAAATTTCTTACTTTATATGTATTCATGAATCAAGATTACTTTCCAACGGAAAATATTATAGAAACAAGTTAAATTATTGACTTCAATAAAAGTGGCTTTGACCAAAATCAAAGAAAATGTTTTGACTGATAATATCGAATCAATAATTGGATCAGCTGATTTTCTGAGTGAAGAATTCTTTAACGATCTATACTAATAAAAACAAGATTTTGAGACCTCTTAAGCCATCCAACTCATTTTTTCCAAACTCTTATCTTCTTGCCACATCACTCATATCTTCTTGCCACATCAGATTTTGTTTTATAAATTTTTTATTTTTTAATAAAAAGAATTAAAAGACAATTATTATTTACTTAATCACATTACTTACTATAATATGGACATTCAAAAGTCTCACATCAAATTAAGTTATATTATGTTGTAATTTATACTAAACCAATATATTGATTAGAAGTATAATATATCGTATCGTATGGCCAAAATTATTAGAAGAGTTATCTAAATTACCAAACAAAAAAATACGATTCTTTTAAAAAATTGAAAAAATATTTTTTACTTAATAAACTATCCATAATCTGAATACCAATTAAAAATGACCAAACTGATAAATAATATTTTACGTAGTAAAACCTAAACTTACATATTATTTAAGAATAATCAAACTAACTAACTTATCAAAATACTGCAATTTAGTGGTCAAGAAAAAAAAACTATTTTATTATAAATGACTCAACTTATATATAATACTACTTAGGTTTGATGTTCTAGCAAAATAAATTTTTTAAAAGGATTGGTAGACGTAGTAGCGGTTACTAATTTCAAGTGCTGTTTTTTTTTCCAATTAGGTACTAATCATCTGTTTAATGACTAACAAAAAGCAGTCACTTCAACTAAAAATATAAATAAGAAAAAATAAAAATAAACTATGTAAAATAAATACAATATTTTCTACATCAATTAAAATTTATAAGTGTAGACATCTATCTACATGTTAGGAAATGAATAATTCAATTGAGATATATTCAATGCCCTTTCACCTCAAAAACACACCTACACCTTCCATACAAATAATAACCAAACTTTGTTACTTTTTTACCTAGGGAGATGACAACAATGAATCACTAAAAGCTAAAACTCCTGAAAATTTAAAACACATTATTGGCCAAACATGCATATTCCATATCAAAGTGTCAATGTACAACTTCCTAGCTTCACGTCAAACTTTCACTGTCTCCCGTATTATTCTGAATGATGTTGGCTTGAACGACGAGGCGTCCGGGATAAACAACCCCATATCTGCTGACCGTAAGCAATTCTTTCCAAGGCTCGGAACACACATCCAAACAAAATATCCGATGAAGACGTGAAGAACGAGAAGCGCCCTTGTCTAGACAACTAAACCAGCTTATTCACCTCACATTACAAGTTGTTTCTTTGATTTAATTTAAAATCATTCTCAATGTTACAAGTTTTTTCAATTTCCTGTCCCTCCATACTATTCATAAGTTCCATCTAATTTCCCCTTTTTGGTTTAACGTTTCACTACTACGAGATCACATTTCTATAAAATTACTTCCACTCAATATTCATTACTATCAAAATGTTGTGTTTTGTTAAATACGCATACGTTAATAAAGTCATTCAAAGTTTATTGAATCTATCATGACACAAACC
>JAKUCM010002623.1:0-49961 GCA_023374145.1 Lepidium sativum | reverse complement strand
ATATATCTTTCAAACTCATTACAAGAGAACATGACTTTTACAGTTCTTATTTTCATCCCTAATGCGTTGTAAAGGCCTTCTACAACACATTAGGGACGCCACGTGGTTCGTCGTGTCTTGCATATCGTAAGCTATAAAACATTGTAAAAACGTTGTAAAAATTAACAACGCAATATTAACATTGTTAAAACGTCGTAAAAATAGGCGTTATAATTAAAATTCAATAAAAATATCACAGAATTAGACGTTTAACCATTTGACCAAATTAGACTTTAGACCACACTAGACGTTCACATTAGGTCTTGTAAATGACACTTTCTTTTATACATATCACTATCACTACTTGCATCATCATCTTTGTATTTTGAATCTATGAATAGTTAGATTTTGAACAAGTATTAAGTTGCACTCTTCCACTTTAAACTTCTTTAGCATTTGCTTCACATGTTTTTTTCTAGAATACTCAATCATTTGAATGGATATCTTCTAAATCCAAAAACTATTTTATCTTTTCCCAAATCAGAATTATATTGTTTAATTTGACAGAAGAAGTAATAATGTATTACTGAAATACACAGTTAATTACACCAGCTTCTTTTATTATTATTAAAGAGAATATTTTGAAGAAAACATTACATAGAAATACGATCCCAATATACTAGTAAATATTACAAGTTCCAACAAATATAAGATACCTTGGGAAAAAAGTAATTTAAAGCACGACATATATAGTACATAATTTTAATTAGCTCTTATGGTAAAAAAATCATAAAATAATAACAATTTTCAACGGAAAATGTACAACGACGGAGCTTCGCCGCCGTAGAAATCTTTTGCTGCCGGAAAAGTTCTCGGATCATATGTCGAAGTCTCATTAATCATGTTAAGAGATCGTTTACCCATCCAAGATCAAGATCGCCATTAAAACTGACTTCGAAGCTATTCCTATCTCTAGCTTCCGCCGCCGTAGTTGCAGCCTCCGTGAAATCGCTTAAGTAGCCACCGCGTGGTGTTGATTCATCGCTGAAGAAGCTCGGCGGTGGCGGTGGCTGAAGCTGGCTATGGAGGTAACTTGAAGTAGAAGAAGGTGAAAGAGCAAACTGGAGATCTCTGTCTCTGATATCAAGCCGCGGCGGAAGACGGTTGTGGTGGTTTCTTGAAGCCAACGTCTCCGCCGTGGAAACCGGTATAGTGGCCGGAGATTGAGAAGAAGCCGTCATTGCTTCCGTAAGAGTCAAGAAATCTAAAGAACTAATCAGATCTTTGTATCTATCCGTGGCGGAGCAACGATGGCTCAGCCGTGAGAATGCAGCGACTTTATTAGCCGGAGAAAGAGGCGGAGACGACGACGGTGATCGTGATAAACCCATTAAAGTACTCGTTGGAGAATTAGCACAAAACAAACAACACCGATTACTATTGGCTCCACCAACGCCGGAGAATTTAATCTCCGGCGAAGGTGGAAGAATTCGAAGCTGACGTGAAGAATGAGCAAAGAAACAAACTTTTCTTTTACAATGTTTACCATCTTTACAAGCTTCTGTACGGTAACGATTTGGATGAAGCCAACACTCAAAAACTCCATGAGAAAAGCCACATTCATCGCCACGGCTACAAACTCCTCCGTGATGAAACTCAGGACATATTTCTCCGGTGTAGTGATACCGGAGAGGATCACGACGAAGAGCTTTTTCACCAGGATGAGAGAATGGACAGTCGGTCCAATCGTGGCTACGGCTACGATTGCACCGACGAATTTTGAATTCGTAGATTCGGAAATGATCTCCGGCGTACGGATCGTCGGAATCTGAGTCGTAAGAATAGTCTTTTGGAGACTTGGTGGTGGAGAGGAGCTTATCCACCGTCGTTGGTTTACGGAGTTGGCCGGAGTTGGGATTTTCGACGTCCATAGCTAAGTGGCGAAGACAAGAAATAGAGATTTTATTTTTTCTGTATTTTTTGGGGTTTTGAGAGAGAGATAAAATGGTAGATACCTAATTATATGTATTTATAATGAGTTTAGTGTGTCATATGTATAAGGGAGTATGGTTTTTTTAGAGAATTTGATATCAAACCAAAACCAAATCTAGAATGTTTATAGTTGACAAAAAATATATCAAAGATTATATATACCATTATGTTGTTTATTTATCTAACCAAATTAACAATATGTAATAAAATATAATTCCAAAATAGGGTATAAAAAATTTCAATAAAATGATCACATTTAAAAGAGAAAAAGAAGTGTATTTGGTAATTGATAAGTCCGTCTATAATTTTTTTCTACTAAAATTTAACTCTAGAGAATCACGTACATATTTTTATTGTTTGGAGGTTTTCTCTTGTCAACGACAAATAATATATTGGATCATTACTGGTCAGTTCAGTAGATAAATTCCTACATAATATAGGTGAAAGACTCTATCTCTTATTATACAAATGAGTTGACTTAAGTAAATTTACCGTCGTCCACTAATTTAAGAACCATTCGTATTGTTTGAAGGTTTAGAAATAGATTAGAACTATTAACCAATTATTATCGATTTAACATTTAAAAAAAAATGATAAAAGAATATCGAAAACATCATATAAGATTGTCTAAAACATTAACCTTAAATGCCTAAAAGATTATTTTTGTGATCTTTTGATAAATGAAAAGACTAATAGATTAGTTGTATATTAATGATATTGTTATTAATAATTGAATTAGAAGAACAAGATGATTGATGATGTGTTTGAAGATGGAGACAAATTAGAAGCTCGTGGCATGAACACATTAAAGATAGATTCATGCAATTTGGAGCTGGCGTTTTCTTACATCGAGTCATTGATTTTGCAATAAAATTTGATTGTTTTTAGAAACGCATATTTTACATGCATGTGTTAAAACTTAAATATTTTTTAAAAGATATGGTATTATATATTTTTAATAATACTGAACTCAAATACTGTAAGAAATAACATATAACCACCAATTTAAACAAAAATTGAATACCGAAGCCATACACACTTATAGATGCATTTTGTTGTAACTCTTCAAAACAAATTGGCCACACAATTCCCTCACGACTTAAGTCACTTAACCCTGCATATTAATTCATCAAACACATATTAATAATGTTTTTAGACTATATAATATACACAATTAGCCCATTTCATAACTAGTTATGTTTGTACAATATTTTCATATGAACGAAACCATCTTGAGTTGAATATGAAAGCTAATCTTGAAATCTACAAAGACTAATATATTCTCTGTTTTTTATTTTTTTACTAATGCAAAATATCTAAACCGAATCCCAACTCATCTTCGAAAAATTAATATTGATAACTAGTTTAATTTCAAGATTTTAATAAAATCTAGAATAAAATTTTGTGTTTATTTAACCAAATAGCATCTAGTTTAGTGGCAGACGGTAAGTCCATTTAAGACAGCGCATTTGTATAACTCGGGATCGAGTCCTCTTGCCTACACTATGTAGGAATTTGGCTATTGGGTCAGCCAGTTGTGGTCCAATATAATATGTCGTTGACAAAAAAAAACCAAATAGCAGTTTTTTAGTTTCCAACAAAAATCTAATCCATAACCGACAAGTTTACGGTTTTTTCTAAACCATGCTAACTAATTAAGATAAAGATAAGTAGATAAAATACTTACGTAGAGCAATCCATGCTTGAAGAAATTGGGAAACTAAGATGTGTGTTGCAGAGAAGAGGAAGTTGTTGGATCTTATCAGCCAACATTGGAGGTGTATAACCTCTAGTCATCATCTCAACACAATTACACAAAAGTCTTGGATTCTCTGGTCTGTGTTTTGCAATTATGTTGAGCTTATTTATATGGACACAACATTTCTTGTCGGGTTTGTAGTAATTTCCCGTAAGAAACACAAGACAATAAGAAAAAAAATCATATGTATATGCACAAAATGGTACATAAGAATGAACATGATCAGAAATTACGAGAAATAGTATTAGTGAAATCACAACTAATTTAGTTGTATTATTCATTTTCTAGAGATAGCAAAGAGAAGAGAGAGCTTAATTGCTTGAAAGAAGGTTGTTTCCTTTATTTGAGAGGTAATCTTTTATATTTATAGAAGAATATAAATTAAAGACTTAGTCGGAGTTACAAGGATGAGTACAATTTCTTTTCTTTTTTTTAATTATATTTTTTAATTATTATCTATATTAAAAATATTGTATATTCAAAATATTTATTATTTTTAATTTTTCTAATTTTTTTTATAACAACTAAGAGATGAAATTGACGAAAATTAGTTATTTTATTGTTGGATCAAGTTTGATTTCTATCGGATTAATGATGGGGTGAAGATTTTTAGACTGATTTACTATATAAAGAAGATCGTATATAGCTTTTTTTAGTATAAGTCATGTTTATTTTGTGAGATGTTTTTTGTTTTGTTGATGGTTGGGTAATCTTTTACGTATATACCAATGGAAACAATACAAATCGAATGAACCTAGCTAGAGGATAGACTAGTTCCTTTAATGGCTTAATGCAATAAGTTAAGTGGACGACAAACCAAAAAAATGTCGCAATTCTGGGACTACTAGATCGAAAATTTACCTAAAAACTTAGATTCAAGACAGTATTAGTAACCGAGTCTAATTGACATATCACAACAAAGATAATCATCATCAACATATCCATGTCCTCTTATATGTTAACTGAAAATCCGAAACACAATATTGTGGGATGTTTCAGTGATTTATCATTTGATGATACATAGAAATTCCTACTTTTTTGAGATTTACGAATTAGCCGAATATTAAATTGGAGATTGTAAGGTTTTACCCCGAAGGAAATCTTTCTAGAAATTCTCAAAGTCCCATTACAAGCTTAGGTCCAAGAGGAGGTTTGGAAATAGTTTTCAACCAGCATTAGACACGCTTCGGTTAGAACCTCATTAGCTGCATCATTGCCCCAAGCGCAAAGATGAGGTTCTTCTATCGACAATCTCTCTATTTTATAGTATCACAAATCTATCGTCTTAATATACAGCTCTTATGTGGGACTTTTTCAAAAAGTAAACGACCAAACATACTAGGGCTAGTGTTATCAAAGTACAAAAGCAAATGCAAACGTTTTATGTTAAGTTACCAAAATTATAAGATTAAGACAAATGAAGATGGTAGGGGCTGCGCGGACGCAAACCCCCTCTGCCACAAATAATGACGCAGGCTCTTCCTCAAGGGAAGACCTTAAGCTAAGCACCCCTCCTTAATGTGCAATGGAGGTCACTAGCCTAGGCCACTCGTCTTCTTGTTCACAAGTTGACCCCGTCCAGGTAAGTGCTTTTTACATTCGATCTACTTCTTGTTTTATACTCCTCCTTCCCCTTTCATTTGTTTATATGTAACCGATGTGGGACTTATTATTATTGTAACCTTTCGAACTTAGAAGATATCTTCAATTTGATTGTCATACTGAATTTCCGACAAAGAGCAAAAAGTCAAAGAATATTCTTAGGACATTGCTTAATATATCGAATTTAAATGAAATTTATTTAAGTTTCTACATGTATCTCTTACATTTCCGTATCCCGTATTTGGCAGGACAAATCTGCAAGGCGTAGGTATTGTATAACCCAAAATTAAGTCATGCAGGCTTAAGCATTGCTTTTTCTTAATGTTAACTGTTTGTGATTATGCAAAATGGTGTTATATGAAAACAGATAACTAAGTCACAGTAATTTGATCAACAGTCAAAGAGGAGATAAATAAGAATCAGATGGCTCAATGGAATGATCTATTGAAATCTTCTGCAACCTAACAAAGTCTTAACCAAAAATCGAAAGCTTGATGAAGTTTTGATTAGAAAATTTACCTAGCGTGGATGATTCTGACACTGGTTTTCATGGCAGGTTTTGACCAGTTATAGGCGATTGAACCAGAGATACCACTAAGACATAAACAACCTATCAAGAGTCCAATATTGGGATCGAAATGAAGAAGACAAAACTCAGATAATGCCTCCTTAATCTCGAAACCAAATCCATTAAAACCCTACAGTGAGATAATAATAGTAACTCATGCTCATATTCTACATTAGAATAAAATACATTTATAATTATCATATCAACATGATCTCAAGAAAGTTTAAACTATCGAGTTATTCAAAATTCTAACATAATATTTATTACTCAAAACAATGTTATTTTTTTTTTCAATTTTATAATTAACTAATATTTGAATCATTATATATAGTTTTGAAACATATTAAACATGAAAGATTGTTATTAATAAAAGATTTGTGCCGTTTTTATGGTGGGAATTATAAAGATTGTTATTAATAAAAGATTTTCAATGTTATCGAACCCGTACCTGCAGTAGTAGAAATAGGCTTTAAAAGCCAGTAGGCTCGTTGACAAAAAAAGAAAATGATAACCAAAACGTTCCAATTAGAGTCTAGCTAGGCACGAAGAAGCCTAAAGAAGAGTCTTCAGAGCAGAGCCAGTGATTAAAGAGCAAGTGAATGTTCTTTTACTTGGTTCCTTATCACAGCTTGCAATGCTCAAAGATCCAATTTCTGTTCTGAAATTGTACTAAATTCTCTTACAGAAATTCAAGAGCTTAATCTTAAGAGTTATGGGAAGAATGTAAAGGAGAACAATGATGCATTCTACACACTTGAAGTAACTTAGTAAGTAAAGACTAAGCAGTAAGCAGAAATCACTGTTTGAAGACTTGACTAGTATCTAAGAAAAGGAAAATCGTTCCTTATGAAAACTTGCTCAGTGAATACTAAGCTTCATCTACAGTGAGTAAGCCGTAAGAAAGTCTGTCACAAATATAAAAACTACTGAAGAAAAACCAACTGAGATATAAAATCTATCTCTTTTATAAGTATATACAGTGTTCGTAGCACGTCCTTCAAGATCCAAGTTTCTTCACTCGGTTTGCTTCTGCCGGTAAGCTATGATCTGAAGGAACAAATATGTAAAAGTTTCAGAAAGTTGAATCATACTAAGATTAATATTAGACTATCAGTATTATTGGTGTTGCTACCAAATGTTGTTCATGGCTTGGAATGAAATCGACTTTGAGCCTTGACATTGTTACATTGTCTTCTAGACTTTGCATCTCATTTTTGGATGTTACTGCTGAAACTGAAGCCACTGCAGGAAGATTCTCCATTGCTTTATCTTCTCCTCCTTTTGTAACCATTAATTCGACCTCCTCAGACTTCAAATGCATCTGAAGTGCCACAAACTGTTCGAAATTAACAGAATACAAGTACATTAGCGTTTGTGATACTGAAATCATCTTTGGTTATTGAATTACATCGAAGAAATCTTGCATCTATATATATGTTACAAACATTCTATATATGAAAAGAATTGGAAGACTTAACCATTTTCAACTACGAGAAGTCTTATCTTAAGAGAGAGAGAGAGGTGTACTCACTTCGCGGAGCTGTTTCACAAGCAAAGTGGGTCGGCAACAGAGATATGGCTGCGGTAAGTCAGGTATACATTTTGTATCCAGTGAGACAAGTTTGAGATGAATATCCAGCTGCAGAGAAAGAGAGAAACTGTTTAATAAAACTCCAAGATAAGTGCAATCTGAAACACAGGACATTCAAAAGAAGAGAATCATTGCTTCTTCTTTGGTACCTCAACACTGTTTCCATCTATACTGCTGCGTAGATATTCAACAAGTCTATTCACACGAGCATTCCTCACATTCTTACTACTACCTCCTGAGGTATTATTTCCATGCCTTGTGTTACTCCTTGTACCACCTCTTCCCCAAGCAAGCATCTCTGGATTCCACACAAGCCCAGAAGATATTCCTTTATTGTCAGTATCGTTATCTGCGCAGTTACCGTTGATGTTTGCACCTGAAGAAGAAGGGTGTTGTGTTGAACGACTTGTAGACCGTTTCCTTCTCTTTCTCTGCCGGATGTCCACATCACGCTCATCTGAAGACGAATCTTTGCCTCCTCCGTTGTTATTATCGTCATTATTATCATCATCTTGGGGTTCTGATGCATTGTGTTGTTCCATGTTTCTGCTGTTTCTTCTCCTTCTGGAGCCACTAGCAACACGCGGTGATCTCATTAAGACTGCTGCCTCTTTACCAAAAGATCGCCTTTTCGCAAGAGCCTCAGATTGTCGTTG
Organism: Lepidium sativum; assembly: GCA_023374145.1. Taxonomy (NCBI): domain Eukaryota; kingdom Viridiplantae; phylum Streptophyta; class Magnoliopsida; order Brassicales; family Brassicaceae; genus Lepidium; species Lepidium sativum. Next base: position 41,814 of record JAKUCM010002623.1, on the reverse strand, counting down.
TGATATTTGAGCAATAGATAATTGAATCTACACAGGAATCATAACAAGGTAGAAAAATATTGAAAAGGTCACTCCCACACAACACACAAAAAAGGTAAATAACAACTAAATCTACAGTACAGATTGCCTCAGGTATCTGACCTGCTTATTACGAGCTTTTTCATCTTCATGAAAAGCGAACTCCTGAACGAAATAAGAAAAGCAATTAAGAGTAACAATCACTCAGAAATAAACAAATAGAAAAGATATGTTGATGCTTTTTTACCTCTTCTTCATAACTATCAATATTCGTGAATAAAGCTGCAATGAGAGCATCAAATTTTGGGTCATCTCTCAGAGAACGTCGACTTGCACAGTGTTTCCTGCAAGCAGGGCATTCGTTGTTCCTGCAGTAGCAATTTCCATTAATATAAACACAGAACAAAGCTCTATAAAAGCCAATACCAATGGTTCCAAGAGTTTCATGAACATGTATCTGGAACGTAGCATATAACTGATGCAGGAAAAGAAACAAAAACAACATAAGAACCAAAAAGGCATACCCCAATCTCATTGACTTATCAATGCATTCCCGGCAGAACCGGTGAAGGCATTCCATCACTGTCCTTGTCTTCTTTATGATTCCTGAACACAGGAAAGTAAGAAACTCATATTAGCCAGACGTCACATACAGAGCTCAAAAATATTGAGCACTATAAATGGTAGGATACTGAGAAAGTTGGCAACACTTTTCCTCAATACAGATACCTAAAAACATAGTTCTCAGCAAATTATCTACAAGAAGACAATATGGAAAGACGCAAGAATTTCATACCAGCAAAAGAAAACACCAACTTTGGAGATTTAAGATAGAGTTCATTCCAAGCAGAAATGCTGTAAGATCAACAAAAGCAATCGCTTAAATAAACAGTATACAGGATGAATAAGTACCTAAGCATATAGGACACTGCACGTCTTTACGGATTTCCCCGAGATCAATTTTCATGAATCTGCAATAAAAAATCCGTACACAGTCAAACAACAAAAATCATCCAGCTTAATTATAATACTGTAACAGAATCAATCTAAAGACATAAAAGGCCAAGTTGACTTCAAATGGATCTTCTAGATACTACACTGACAAAATCTCAGAAACAAGAGAAAGAGGTTAAGTGGAAGATGAAATATTCTCAAGATCAATCTCTACAATGGCTACTATATATCAAGCTAGAATCTTTACATAGGGACTTTTAAGCAGCAATACGACAGGAATTATAGCATGCAGGAGCTAGGACGATGCATTATCAGATTGCTAAATCAAACAGTGATATTTAACATTTAACTGAATAGAAGTATAGAACAGTTTATACCAAGAAACTGAAATGGAAAAGAGAACATGTACCAGCAAAAGAAAACTGGAGAGACAGAAGTGAAGAAGAAGAAGTGAAAGAAAAAATCGTACTCTGATTGGTACCCTGATATGGAAGATGGACTTCGTGCTTTAGAATCTGAAACAAAAAGAGAACGAAATCGATCACATGAACAAACACACAGTCTCACTTATAAGCGTGATTTACGTTTCCACGAGAGTAGAAACCAAAAACACATCCTTTACCTTCTTCTTCTTCTTCGTCGTCGTCGTCGTCGTCATCTTCCTCTTCCTCTTCTTCATCTTCATCTTCATCTTCTTCCTCATCCTCTTCTTCAACTTCCTCATCTACATCTTCACCATCATGTTCCTTATCTTCTTCTTCATCCGCTTCGTTGAGTTTCACTTCTTCTTCAGCAACGGCTTCGTCTTTCTCTTCCACATCGTCTCCTTCTTTATCGTCTTTCTTCTCTTCTGGATCCTCTTGAGCTTCCGGGTTAGATCGGTCGCGTGCTTGGTGTTCCTCATCGGGAATCTCAGCGAACGAGAAACTCTTCTTCACAGGCATTGTAGAACAAAGTGAAGATCTTCTTCCACACAGCTCCGTAACAGAAACCCAAAAGGTTCCAACTTTCGTTCTCTTTCTACGTCTCTCTTCTTCTTATGCAGAGTTTGGTTTTTGGTTCGGTGCCGATATAGAAGATGAAAAAGGAGAATTGGACGAAGAAAAGGTGAGAAATTTAGCCCTTTTTCCAATAATTTATTTTTAATTAACTAAAATTATTCTACTTAATAATTATTCAATCAAATTTTAGAAACTCATATTGCATTTGTCAAACTTTTTTTTTTATCAACGATAGATATACAGCAAAATCCTCTACCTCGTCTGGCCAGAACATCGATTTTGTAATTAAGCTGTCTGGGGATGACCGATAAGGAACAGGAAGAAAACCATAACTGAAGCCTGCGGAACTCCTGCTGATATGGTAGAAACGCTGGCCACTCCTCTGGATGCTGTAGTATAGTTACGACTGTTTCACAGTCCGTCGAGATCTCTACTTCATGGATGTGTACATCCACTAGCGCTCCCAAGACCCATAATACTGTCTTGACCTCCGCGTGAAGCACCGATAAACATCTATGAATTCGGGTAGATTCCGACCATATCCCTTCCACCGAATCTTGAAAGCAAATCCAACCGACTTCTGTATGGAGATCTGTATCCTTCCAGGACGCGTCCACGTAGCACTTGTAGCCCGTGAAACTAAAATTGGTTGTGGTTGGGATATGAGAGGTGACTTGACCTCATATTGCATTTGTCAAACTTATAAAATGAAATATTGTAATAATTATTATTAGTATTTATCGGCAAACAAAAATTATTTAAATGAACATTTTCTTTAGTAGTCTAAACAATTTCTTTGTCTATCACTATCAAGGTGCTAACTGATCGAAATAAAACAAGATGGATCGATTTCAACTTTTACCTATAATAGTGGGTGCATAAGGAAAAGCTTGCTTTTTGTCGTTGGTTATCAAAAGATAATTAACCTCAATAAAATTAATTAACCCCAAAATTAAATTATATGTCGGCCTTTAACTCGTGAGCCTTAAAGCCCACTATCCAGGCCCATTTGTTCGATGAGTAAAAATAAAACGCCGTCTGTGGGGATCGAACCCACGGCCACGTGGTTAAAAGCCACGCGCTCTACCACTGAGCTAAGACGGCTTCTTGTTTATTGTTTTCATTAATAAAATATTACGCTAGAACAAAAAACAATGGGCCTTTACTAAGCAATGAGGCCCATCAAAAACAGTAATGTATATAACATACAATATAAGTATGTATTTTATGTACACATCTTTATAACATATGAAGTTTATGTAACACAATGACCAAACTCTGTATGACTTGATGAATCTGATATAGACAATTAGACATCTATAATCACAGAGCTGAGTTTTATAGCCAACAATCTTTAATCACTATTACAAACAAATTTTTAAAAAATCTATGAATCAGATTAATCTCATCACTCTTCTTTGACACAAGTTTTTAGAATAAATTATTTTGAGAAGACAGAAACAAAGAACCAATTGAGTTTTGTTGTACCCCTGATTACAAAATTAAATTAAATTACACTAGCACTAAGGTGTAACAATGAAGGCAACCATTGGAGATGGTCTAAGGTGGAGGAAACGAATCAATGCCAAATCTTGTAGCCACTGACACCATTCCGTTATTCTCTTCCTGCAACAAACACACATCACTTCCACTTTTACTATTACAAAACCTTTAGCCTAGAATCAGTTATACAGAATAAGGCATTACCTGTCTCAACATCTCATTCATTATGTCGTCGAATACATCGTGGTTGTCGGCAAGAGCATTCTCTGTCTTTCCTGACTTCATTGCTGGATCATCCAGCATTGTAAGTTTTCCCACATACTCTTGACTGTTGAGTGTTGTTGCATTGCCATCTGTTGGGTTCGTCAGTGACTCATTCAAGCCTTTGCTTCTGGTTGCATTGTTGTCCCTGAAAACCATGTTATCTGCAGGTAAGGGATACTCAACGTTACCGAATGGATTATTCAGCATGGTGCAGTTCTGTTCCTCCCATTTTTGTCCGTCTAGCGTGTTTGGCATTAAGTCACCTAGTAATTGAGGCTCACATTGAATCTCTCCACCAAGATTATCTGCAGAAACCAAAGAGGTACAGTCTCTCAGATTGTTCCCTTGATCTGGCAAGAAAGCATGATTTAGTGGTAAGGAATTTGATGGGAATCTGGATGTTTCATAATTCCCTTGCCAGCTGTGACTAGGAAATGTAGATAAGCCTCGGATGCTGATGTTTGATGAGGCAAAGTTGGACGGAGTTCCTTTGATGCAAGGCTGTACTCCGTCTGATACTCTATGCAGGGGTTGTGTATAGTTTGCTTGCAACATTAGAGTACTGCTTGAAGCACTTGACGAAGAGGTGCTAGAGCTACCAAATGACATACAAGTATCTAGGAAGCTACCACCAATTGCTCGGTCACCTATATTAGTAAAATCTCCCATGTATGTAGAGCACTTGCTAGTAGGAAACTGAAGGAGCTCTAGTGGAGATGAAGTTCGCTGAAACATATTCGTGTTCTGGATTCTTGGTAAAAGAGTACTGTGATATGTTCCAAATAGATTAGCTGATATGTTTGAGTTCTGGTGATGCCCCTGTTGGATGAAGCTGGAAGTTTTAATTCCTTGAAGATTTATCGATGAATACATAGTGGGATGGAATTTGTTGAGATGTGAGCGCGATAAGAGTCCTGAGCTTGGCAGTTGTCTTGTGGCAGTAAAATCTCTAAATCCGTCAAGTTGAGCCATCTGAAAGTAAGATGAATCTCTTGTTCCAAATACATCTGGAGTCATGTTGTGCTGCTGATTCTCGTCTATTTTTTTCAAGTATAATCTATATTTCTGCAACAAAATGCAGAGTAAATAAAAGCAAGCTTCACCATCCAAGATTATACTAGCATAGGAAGGGGCAAAATGCAAGAGAAAATGGGGAATAAGTACCTGCAAATGGCTGGCAACGTTTTCCCTTGTGAGACGTTCTACATTCATGAGATCAAGTATTTTTTTGGGAACTGCCTCTGTAAATGGAAGACAGAGAAAGCAAACATAAGGAGAAGTGATAATAGGACTCCAACACATGAAAGCATCACTCTCTAGTATCCTTAGCGGAACAAGGATTGGACATTAGATATAAGGGAAGGCGAAAAGAGTTTTAAGGGGAAACTCACTATCGAGGCCCAATTGCTGAACGGCATTAACAAACTTCTGGTGCAGCTCCTGCGACCAAACAACACGAGGCTTCTTCCGGGTAGATGACTCCTCGCCATTCTGTTCACTACCCTCAGCATCTTCCTCTTCTCTGTCACTGTCATTTTCATCACCACTGTCACTCACTACACCACAATCACTCACTAAATCTTTTCGTTTCTTACTGACGCTTGGGACGAGATTAATTTCAGAAGGTTGGGGCAGTTGGCAAGAAGGGCCTATGTTTTTTGCGTATGAACTAGTGTTCTTCTTAACAACATGACGCCATATATTCTGAAGCTCCTTGAGGCCAACAGGCTTGACCAGATAATCGCAGGCGCCATGTATAATACCTTTCATAACACTGGCATAGTCGCTATGAGCTGACAACACTGACACAATGAAGCGAGTTAAAAGAAGGCTAACTGGTATATATTGAAGCAATAAGGAAGGGGACGTACTGATGACAGGAAGGTCCATTTCAAGACAAATTTCAAGCAACTTAAAGCCATCCATGTCTGGCATCTCAACATCGCTTATCACTAGATCAAACATGTTGTTCTTCTCCCTCAGCAATTCCAGAGCTTTCTTCGATTCCATTGTCTTTGTCACTGGCATACGAATCAAAACATCACTGATCATACATTTACCTTGCAAAACAGACAGGTAGAAACAAAAGCAAAGAGTAAGTACCATGATACTTGCAGCGAAGCAACAACTCTTCAAGTTTCCGAAGGCAGGTTGGATTGTCATCCACAGCAAGCACCCTCATTCCTACCGGAAACTTCTCAGTCCTTCCATCTTCACTGCTTACCAACTCCATACTTGATGAATACGTCTGTAAGTAAGTCTCCTCTCTTCCTTTCTCGTCTCCAAAGGAAGCAGTACATAGACTTCTAATCTGAAAACCTGCAGTTTTGAACTAGAGGATTGTTACGAAAATGTAAGGAGATGAATAGAGGTCCAGAAAAGGAGAATGATTGTACCGCTAATCAGGCCCTTAATTCTCTACATAATCACAAATTTCTTTCTCTTATTGCTCTTCATTCCATTTTTGGGGACGTGGACAGTCACATGCTCTTCTACTTTCCTTTTGTTTGTTGAATCTTCCCTTTTCTGTACACAAAAGACAAGTTTTGGTAAAGTGAATTCAAATGTCCCCATTTTTTTTCCTTCTTCACAAACACATTACTCTCTTATAACGGTTCAAGCCCAGCTATTAAGCTTTCCTGGCTTTCCTTATATACTCATTTCCTAATAGACAAATTTTCCTTTCTTATATCTCAAAGTTAATGCACCCATTAACACACAAAAAAACTGATTTGAAAACAATGCATACGGGTTAATTTCAAAAATGAGACTAAATTTATTTGATATTTGTTTATAAAAATGTTTGTAAACAAATTTGTGCGACTTACTACCCTCAATGACTTGAACAAAGATATCTAAAGGACTGAATAGCTTCAATGCTTCTTGTGCTCTAGTCTGTAGTTTCATTAACAAACTCATGTTTTAAACACACTATTCACTTCCTAAAGATTCTTTTAAACTTATTCTCAAGAAACCTTTTGGTGCTAAGCTGCAGAATCCGTTTGGTGTCTCTCCCTGAGATTACATTCTAGCTCCTTCACGTTTTAATGAAACTAATGATTCTTGTTAGCTATATAATGGTAATGGAGGACATGGTAAGCGTAAATAGAAAAGACTACAAACCTTTTGCTGCAGATTTCTACAAATCTCATATCTGGTCTTGGATGTATGCATGGTAAGCCTATTTAGCTTTGATGGAGTGTTCGGGCGTGTTGCTCCACATGTGTATGGCTGGAATATATTTATGCAAAAAAGTGTCAAAAACCATCAAATCTATGTAATTACAACTCTAGAAATCAGTGAATTATTGAAGATACAGATCATACAGTCATTCAGCTAATAACAGAGAGAATTAGTGAATATAGTGCTCTCATGTTTCAAAGTGATGTCTAGTATTTCAAATCTTCCTCATAAATCCAAATCAGAAAAAAACTCGACAAGAGAAAAGAAGAACCTGAACCAAATGAATAAAAGGAGCTTGATAAAAAGTTTCATGATAGATCATGTTCCAAAGTTATCATGATAGGCTAAAGGACTGTCGTTTCAGTTGCATGTGAAGCTAAAGAATGTATTCTCTGAGTCAAAGAATCCTACTCAGGTAACAAAAAGAAAAGAAGTTACAGTAACACATAAGAACAGAGGGAACTGAGTCTGAGCAAGTGCCATCAAACTTTCTTGTACATCACTGCCGGTAAATAGACCTAGTTTCCTTTATAGACCCCAGACGCACTTCCATATCAGGCTGCTAGAATCCCACCACTGGAGAGAACCATGTAAGAGGAACCATAATGAATCAGATTGCCTTATAATGACAAATGTTGTAATCTGCGAGATTATTTCAAATTTAAATCCATAACTAATCAAATTTAAAGGATATGGCTTGTAAACCTCTTCTTCAGGAAGCTACTCCAAACACCTCGTCATTTAGCTAGATCTTTACCAAGATTAAGTTCCAAGTTAGCCCAATAAGTGTGCAAATGCAGTAAACTGTCTGTATTCTGCATGTGAGGCGTTAGGTAATATGATGCTTGCTGCAGGAAAGAAGCATTGACTTAATTCTAGTGATTCAAAAACGGTCCAAATCAGGAGAAAGAAACAAAACGACATTATTATTACCCAAATAAAAGGTAACTTAGATAGCCTCTGTCTCTGACATGGAAATCTGGGAAAAGAATGCAATCAACCATAGAACTGCAAGCATACAAAGATCTTAAAAGCTGGGAACCTGAAAATAAGCAGACAAACCTGAAAAGTGACTCTTTGGGATCTTCGATAACTAGCTTGCTTGTTGGAGTCACATACATATTGTGAACCATTTTTTCACACTTAAGCTTCTAGATTTCGAATCTAATCTCAGCAGAGGACCTCATGACTTCTCAGTGAAGCTTATGCTTTGCACCAGAGAAGAATCTTCTCAGTCCATCTAGATAAGATTCTAAAGAAATATAAGAATCCCAAAGGATTCAAATTTCATTTCTCAGTAAATGAAAAAATCTTATATAAGGATGCAGATTTTGTCACCTTCCACTTCTAAAGACTGTACCTTTCAATAACCAAATTCTCTACAAGCCGACATCAGAACTAAACCTACAAAAACCCAAAAGACAAAAACTTTCAGCACCATCTAAGCATTTAGAACAACATAGGTCGGTTATTAATAGATAATCTACATTTATTTTTGTTCACATTAATCAGAATAGTAAACTCTTCTTCCATGTGATTTGTTTTGAATTCTGAATGAAAGTTACTTCGCCAACAAACATAGATTCTTTGACGAAGATCGCTTGGGTTTTACCTGAGGTTGCACGGAGAGCCATATGATTGAAATGACTGAGCAGAAGGAAAAAACTTAGCGGATGGTTTAAAACAACACACACCAGCTTCTCCATGGATTCTGAGAGAAAGAAGATTGAAATTGCTGATGTGTCTACTACTTTTAATGGGCCGTTATTCAAGCAATAAGGCCCACAAAAAAAAACAGAAAATAAAAACATGTTTAGTTAACCCCAGTCACTTGGAACTGGACATGTACTTGTGTCCAAACAGAAGTTTAAGAAATTTAGGGTTTCTTCTCGATCTCTTTATAAATAGCTCATCTTTAGCTACTTTTCTGTATTCATCTGAATTTTTATTTTCTCGTCTCTCGTTTCTTCTTCATAATTGCTTCGTTCACGACTTTACTATTTTAGAAAATCGATTTTTCTTTTCAGGAAATGTGATGAAAGTTGTCAATGTGTGATGATCCGTAGATTCAATTGATCGACAAAAGTTTCAACTCGCTACGTTCTTTCTGATTCCTAATCCTTTTTCAAAGATAAAACATTTTTCTTAAATTTCCATCTTCTTTTGTTTCGATTTTGTTGAATTCGAATTCAGTTTTTGAGTATCAAATTCATGAAAAAGGAAACATCTTGGAGAATATGATGATAATCAGAAAATTATCTTAGGACACCTTCTGACACAGTTACTGTGTATGAGAAAGATTAGTTAATCTGATTCTCCAGATGAACATGAAATTTGAATTAAAGTTAAAAACATGAAATTTGAATTAAAGTTTTTAACTTGTAACGATATTATCAAAAACAGTAATGTATATAAGTAACATACAGTATATGTATGTGTTTATGTACACATCTCTATAATATATGAAGATATGCACATACATGTATGTACACAAGGACCCAAACTCTATGATGAGTCTGTATATAAGACATCTATAATCATAGAGCTGAGCTTTTCTAATAGCCAACAATCTTTAAATCACTATTACAAACAAATTTTCAAAACTCTATGAACCAGATTAAGCTCATTACTCTTCTTTGATACAACAAGACTCAACTGGCTCGTTGTTTCTGTCTTCCCATAATGATTCCCAGCAAGCAAAATAAGCAACACATTCAGATACAATGATTCAATTTCTGCTCTCTCTGTTTTGCTTTCTGTCTAGTGAAATCCTGGAGCTGCCGGTCGTGTTCTTCCAGCATCTGATCCACTTTACTTGGCTGAGCCAATAGTGGACCTGACATGTACATCTTGTTATCCCCCAGAATCATACTGTATAAACAGAGTGAGAGAGATATGTTAAGGGCAATGTAAGCAAAAGCCTGTTTCTTGTCTGCAAAAGAATCTGAGATCACTTACCCAAGATGAGTCATTTGGGATTTTACTTTGCCTCTTACTATTGTCCATAGTGTCAGCTCTGTTGAATGCTCTCAATTCCTTCCTTTGCTGATCCCATGATTTGTTGATCTGAGGCAGTGTAACCGCTTTGTGCTCTCTGTGAAGTTATTCTAGGGGCTGCATTGTCCTTCACGTATGTTAACCCGACTGACATTACGGTTTTTCATCATTGGACCCGAGTGAGATACTCTTCCATTTGTTTGATTGTTGCAGGAAATGTCCTTTGTAATATGCAATTGTCTTTGCGAATGACCCACAGGAACACAGCTTCGTAGATAAAGGATTCTGTATGGACCAACAAGTTTATTTTTTAGTTAAGATTCTGATGGAGCAGAGGCACACCGAACCATAGAAGGTCAAGCATCTCTGTTACCTCCATAGCCGTTGAAAGTGATGGATTAGCTTTTACCGGTGGGATAAGCTTTCTTTCGTGTGATTGTCTTGTCTGAGAGTCTTGTCTTTCATGCTTCTCCTGAGTAGGTCGTTGTCTTTTTGCCTCATCTCGGATTTTAGCATCAATCTCTTTGCTGGGCGGATATTTTGGTAAAGAAGATGGATCACAAGCAAATGGCTCTGTTCTGAAGTACTGTTTCACAAAAAGAGTAGCTGTGTTATCAATCACAATGCTTGAATGATCACAAAACTGCAATAGCATCAAACATAAGTTAAACCAGCACCTCGCTCTCAAGAGCTCTAGCTGCGGAGCCTCTCTTCTCAGGGTCTATGGAGAGTAAATTTTCCAAAAGCGAAAGAACATTCGATGGCAAGTCCTTGAACATTTCTGCTACACGTCTTCCATATGGAAGAGCGGGCCTAAAAGCCGCTGAAGGTGGTAACTTCAGTTTTCTCCAGTAATCTTCTGTTGGTGAACCACATAGCTTGAAAATCTTATGCAATTGCTCTACCTAGAGAAGGATTACAATATAAGTCAGGTTTATTTAGCTCAAGGGAATATGTTTTTAGATGGATTTAAATGTCAAAATGTACCTCGGTTTTTCCTGGAAGGATCGGTTTTCCGGAATATAATTCACCTAAGATACAGCCTGTGCTCCACAAATCAACCCCAACCCCATAATGACAAGCTCCAAGTAGAAGCTCTGGGGGTCGATACCAAAGAGTCACAACACGGCTAGTCAATGGAACAGAGTTTTGTGGGTCGAAAAACGTTGCTAACCCGAAATCTGCAATCTTCAAGACTCCGTTACTGTCAATCAGTAGATTCGAGCCTTTAATATCACGATGCAGAACACCGCGACTGTGACAATGATGAAGCCCGCTTAGAAGTTGTTGCATAAAACATTTAACCTAAGCAACAGAAGAACAAGTTGATTATGATGTTTATACAAGTTGATATCCTGAGAAACATATGTACAGCATAGTAAAGGAATTACCTGAGGCTCTGAAAACTTGATACCAGGTATCGAAGAAAGTCCAACAAGATCATGATCCATATACTCGAAAACCAAGTAAAGAGAAGATGAAACAGAGGCAGTGATTAAGCCTTCTAATTTAAGTACATTAGGATGATCAAGCCTCCGCATTACTATGATCTCTCTCGCCATAAACTTAACACTTTCTAAATCGCTAAGATCAAACCGAACTCTCTTAAGTGCAACAATCTTGTTATTAATAAGATCACGAGCCTTGTAAACACTGCTATATGTACCTTGGCCAATCTGCATCAACATAAGAAGCGAGAATTCAGTAAACAGAGTTCATAATGGAATCAAATTGGGTCGAAAAATCGAAATATAAGACAATGATTTACTTACTTTCTCCAACTTCTCAAAGGTACTAGCACGTCTTGGAGTCCAATTCACAAGTGCCTCACCAGCCACTGAGACTAGCCAAGCAGGCCATCCTGCAGCCGACTCAGCCTCCTTCGAAACAGATTGAGACTCAGGTCGAATCACAACACTAGGCTCTCTCTTCAAATCCACAGGTGGTGGATAATCTTCATCTTCATCTGTATCACCAATCTCAGAAATCTCCGGATGATTCTCAGAAAACCGACTTGAACTGAACTTTTCAGATTCAATCAGCCTAACTTTAGAATCTCTACAATTCAATTGATCTTGAACTTCTTTAGTTTGGCTCGAATCATCAATCTTCGAAGCATTGATCCTCGAAGAAGAACGCTTCTCAAATGATTCTTTCCTTGATTGATGATGACTTCTCTTCAGAGACTTCTTCTTAGAGATTATGCAACCCATAATGAAGCTCTTAAAGATAGATAGATAAAGAAAACAATCAGCAATAATTGCTCAGAATCAAATCCATTTCACTGTAGAACCCTAATTCATCCATGTCAAATACAAAAACAACAACTTGTACCCAATTTCACAGTTACATCACAGAACAAAGAAAAAAACGATCTTTTTAACAAATTCAAAGACTTTAAAGTCAAGAAAATAGAACCCAATTACGAAAAAACCAAACCCATGAAAGGGGAACTCAAACAAGTGGAGATTGAAGAATTCAGAGGAAGTGACGATGATGGAAAAAGGTGAGACTTTTATTGGAATAGAGAGATGGAGAGAGGTATACGCAAGAATAAAGAGAAGAAATTTGGATTGGATTGTTTTTTCTTTGTTTCAGATTGGTATCATTTGACCGAAGAAACACTGCATCAACACAGAGAAGAAAGATAGAGAAAGATGTGTATATAATCAATCTATACATACATATATATTATAGAATATTGGTTTTTTTTTTGTGTGCAAACAGCTAAACACAGCCACATTCGTCAACGGAGAGAGAGATTTTTCTCTGTCACATTTATGTTTTGGCTAAATTTAATTTAAATTTTCTTAATTATTGGAAGTTAATTTCATGTCTAAAGATTCGATCGATGTTTCTATTAAGGATGTTAAATATGGATAGATCTCTTAACATTCATTACAATAAATCAAATATTCGATTTAAGTTTGACAAAATAAATTTAAGTCCAAATAAATCACAAAGTCGTTTTTGGTAAGTAGATGAGACTCAATTACTCATCTATATTGTTTTCTATCCAATTTTTAAGAATTGTTTTTTATCCTATATAATATTATTTTGGATTTTTTAAAAATTATTAATATCATCTTATAAATTTATTGTTAGTGTATATGTTAATTTGTAGTCATATAGGTTAACTTAAGAAATTGTTTAGAACAAAAAGAAAATGAGATATTTTCATATTAGAATATTAGACAGCTTGAAAAGGAGGTTTTATTGGGTTTAGACTATTAGTAAACAAAAGTTGAAAATTTTACACTAAATTTAGTGTTTTATCATAATAACATAGAGATTCTTACATAGTTGAGTAACTCAACTATGTCGGTGAAGAAAAGCATTTGTCCAGTTTAATGAGAAAATAAAATCGTCCAAACGTATTTAACAATTAATAAAGCAATCATTTTGCATATTTATGTCTTATATAATTTAACATTATCAAACATCTCCATCCCCAGAACCATGAACTACAAAGCAGACGCCTTAGCGAAATCAGGTCGTAAGTCTGGTTTTTGATTGACGTACACTAGCTATTCTAGCTACTTTTGTTACATGTCGTTAGAAAAAAAAAAAAAAAACATTGCAACACATGCACTCGAGTTGATCTTGTATAATGCCTGGGAAAAACAACTTGAGTTGAATTCGAGATAGACGTAGTGTTGGTGGTGGACTTTTTCATGAAACAGATTGCTGATTCTTGTTCTCTTTTTTCTAGTACGTCTGTATTATAATTTCTTATCTAAGGATCGGTCAGTATGTATTTCTCATGTGTATAAGAAAGTTACCTGTCTAACAGACATCTTACCTAACTATGTTTTTTTGTTACAACTAAATATTTAGACATTCTCCAAATTCTTTATATTTGATTTTGGTTGTTCACTTTGTTTCATAAGATATCAAAGCATAACATAGGTTCACAAACCAATAACAAGAAGACTGTTTTAATCTGTACAGAGATTTGTGTAAGAGACATACTTGATTCGACTTTGTAGCTATAAAACCTGGTGGGAGGCACATGTAAACTTCCTCTTGCAAATCCCCGGGAAGGAAAGCAATATGCACGTCCATTTGGTGGACTTCATATCCTCGACTTACAGTAAATCGAAGAAACATGTTCATCGTATCCATCTTAGCAACGGAAACAAAAGTTTCTCCGTAATCTTCACCCTCAATTTGTCGATTTCCCTGAGCTACAAGCCTAGCTTTGAAACACTCCAATCTTCTATCAGCTCTGTATTTTATTTTGTATACCCAATGACAACCGATAACTTTCTTTCCCTCTGGTAAAGTAATAACAGTAAATGTGTGATTGATCTCGTGAGCACTGTTTTCATCAGCCATGGCGTTACATCATATCTCATCTTCCATAGCTTCTCGAATATTTTTGGTTCAATGGCTGCAAGTTGCGATGTTGAGAATCTGTCATCGGTCATATAAGGTCAGTGGATACAGAGTGGAGGAAGACAAAGCTGATGTTGATTGCACGACATTGGTGACATAGTTTTTGAGTTCCTCTGGTTTGTGTTTAGTTCGATGACCTTGTCCAAGATGTTGTGGTTCTGGTGGCACCATGTTGGAGCACTTTCAACCTGAAGCGGAGGTAGATCAGTTTCCATTTCCGGCGGAGATTCCGGCAATGGAGGAACCTGTGCCGAAGAAACTGTCGTGACACTCTGATTTGTTTTAGAGGCCATTGTTTGTTTGGCCGAATTTGATGAAATAGTAGACCCAACTACTACAATATGGAAAGCTTTCTAAATCACATAATTTTGGACCTAGTGATAAAAAGCCCATAAATTGTCATCTTCTTTCTCTTTATTTCCTAAAACATTTGAGACTTCAGAAAAAGGAAACATTCATAAAAAGTTACATCTCTAGAGATGTTGAAAACTTGTTGTTCCAAATCGAATAAACGCAACCCTTTTTGGCCATGAGGATATCCGACAAAAATACACTTTCTGGACTTAGTGGCAAATTTATCTCATTTTGTCTGTTGATTGTGAGCATAAGCAATAGAGCCAAAAGTTCTGAGATATGTTTGGGATGGTGGTTTACCATGGATCATTTCGTATGGAGTTTTCCCGTTTAAACATGGATGGTGTTTTGTTGATGAGAAAACATGCAGTAAGTATGCATTCACCCCAAAATTCAATTGGAAATGAAGTATGAAATCTCAAGGCCCGAGCTATGTTGAGGATATGTCGATATTTGCGCTCTGCTCTTTCATTCTGATTTGGTGTCCCAACACAGGAAGTTTCATGATGAATACCAGTATCACAAAAATGTTGAGAAAGACACATAAACTCTAACTCGTTATCACTTCTGATCGTCTTCTCAGTGACGTTAAACTGTTGTTATACCATTGCCAAGAAATTTGTAGATGTGTCTGCGTTTCTTGTTTGCTACCCATCTACTATTGTTAGAAAATAATGTGCACTAGAAAATGAAGTTGAGCGATAAGGCCCCCACACATCATAGTGAATGAGTTCAAAATTCTCAAACTTTAATGTTCGCTTAATGGAAAAGAATATCGAGATTGTTTGGCTCTACGACAAGCATCACAAGTTTTGTTTAAAGCATCAGAAACAACAACACCATAAAGAGAGTGAATTATTTTCGGTGATGGATGACCTATCCGATTATGCCAAAGAGTGAAATCTTCTTGCTCTTTGGTTTGTACAGCAGCCACCATCTCCACTCTCCAAAAATATAAAGTTTTATTCTCTCGTTTACCCAGTCGAGTCACTGTCCTCGTATTGTGGTCCTGAATCACCGAGAAAGTTTTGAGCAACTTGTAACACACAACCATTTTCATCCACTAATTGTCCAATCAAGATTAAATCCGACTGCATTTCTTCTACGTAAAACACTGATTTTAGAATCAACTTTGAACCCAAATAAAATGTTCCCTTATTGAATGCGCTCAATGCTGTAAGCTAATATCACAAGTACTACTAACATATTACGCACATCAGACAAAGCATCAATCATGCTCGTCATGTGATGTGAAGCTCCAGTATCCAGAATCCAAGAAGGGCGAGTAATAAACTTACCAGAAAAGGTATTGGTTGAACTGTTTGGTTTGGTATAAAGTACTTGACAAATCACTCGCCATTGGTAATCAGTTATGATGTGAATAGGCTATTTGTCCTGATCAGTCACCGAACAATTTGCTTGCACCATATGTGAATATGGTATGTCTTCCCACTACTCCGGGTAGCCTAAAACTACAAAACAACTATATGAAGCGTGTCGAGTGCGGTTTTAATGTTTACACACCATACTTGTATCACATAGCTTCAATGTGGATGTAAAACTTTGCTTCACTTGTGCTACAAAAACTGTAACTACCAGACATTCTTCTCTTGCACGAGAAGTATGGTGTTGATCTTCTTCTTGTTTGACCAAGTTGTAAGCTTCTTCCAGAGTGGGTAGAGGATTACGAGCTGTCAAGCTTGATCGAATTGAATCAAACTTTTGATCTTCTAACCCAAATAAAAATTGTTGCACTTGATCCTCTTCTTTGTCACGTTCTTGGAGAGTTAAAAAATCGCAGGTACAATGACCACACCTACACACACTCAGAGGTCTATTGCTAGCAAGATTGTCCCAATTTTTGGTTAATTTTCCAAATTATTCTTCGACACAGCCACCAAGTTTTTTACAGTTTGCTAAATCAGATGTTATTTGTTGCATCTTAGGTGCGCTTGTGACTGCAAGACGCTTTTTGATGTGCTTCCATAACTCCTTAGAATTATCTCGATGAAAGATATTTGAAAGAAGGGATGGTTCAATGGTCATCTTGATCCAAGAAAACAACGACACATTAATAGGTTTCCAATCTTCATAATCAGCAGAGGTTGACAGAGGTTTCAAGATTGTACCATTTAGAAATCTGAATTTCTTTCAAGAAAAGAGTGTTGTTTTGAAAGCACATTCCCATTCGTCATAATTTCTACCATTCAACTGAGATCTGGAGATTATAGCTCTAGGATTGTCCGCAGCTGTTAAATCAAATGGAGAAATTGTTCTTCTCACCTCCATTCTTTTTTATGCTATCTCATTATTGTTTGCCATCGGAGATTTGTTTCGTTTCGAGTTTTGGTTTGGTTTAAAAATCGGTTCGAGATAAAAAATCATCTGATACCATGTTATAAAATCGGCAGCAAAGATGAAGAAATTTCTTATTAAATATCAAAGAGTACAATGATAATATAAATGTACACGAGTTTACTAGAAATATATTCAGAAAAACTAAAAAAGAAAAATAAACTATACATTATTATCTCATATTCGAAGAACTAAACCACCACAATGCATTTATGATCGGTGATGTACACTTCCATGTTTTTTATAATATATGACGTTGTTAAAAAAAAAAACCACCACAATGCAGAAGTAGGCGAAAGTGGATGACAAAACATACAACATTTCTTATCATTCATCATGAAAACATATTGAATCAAAGAGAAAAAAATACAAATTTATTACTTTCAAAACGTTTTACAAATATTATTCACATACTACATTCAAGAAGAATTATTGGAACAAAAATCATTTTTTGATTCATTATCTTAATATTTAGATCCATTATAGTACTCATAAACTACTAAATATTTCACTTTATTTGTGGCATTGTTCAAGTTTGATACGCCGGTGGAGACTCGCCGGAGATGGCCACAACCACCGGCTTCAGGTCGAGGACCAGCCACTACATCATCCAAAGGTTTTTGCTCAAGGAATCTTCTTTTTAATACCTGTCCTTATATATTTAAACATGATCTTTGGTGTGATCTGAATTTGTCCGGTTTAAGAGACTGAGCTTAGTGAACCATGACAATCTGTGTCTTGTTGATATCTTTCTTCCAAGATTTGAACCGAAATAATCGGTTTTGTAAACCGAACAAATTGGTTATCATGAGCTTATTGAGTGACTATTCTTAGTAACTTTTGGATATGTGACTAAGTATCAGATCAAATAGCAAATTTGGGAATTTGTACGTGTCTATTGGAGATAGATTTGAAGTGTTCAATAATGTCAAAACTAGATATTTTTGTCCCAAGTTACTATTTAGAATATTTGTATATAGAGACGTTAACTAAAGAAAGAAAACAAAAATCCCAAATCGAGCAAAACATAGAAAACAGATATTTACACTCGATTTTTCTTTCGTCATATTATTTCCAAAACAAAGATTACTTCTTTAAAGCAATGATTAAGCACCGTTGATTATTATTATTATATTCATTATTATCCAATTTATTAGCCTATTAGATGAGCACTGAGCATATACACGAGAACCAAAAACAACTTTCGGTTCCGTTGCTAACAAATAATTATTCTAATTTAGTATTTTGGTGTTGACAAAAAAAAATTTAGTATCTTGATAACTCCTATTTTAGTTCGGTTTAAATTTTTATAGAAAATTTAAATCATAAAATAAAAATAACTAAATAAGAATCAATTCTAATATATTAATAATTTTAGATTCTAGTTTGATTTATTTTTAAACTAAAAATTAAAAATAACCAAATAAAATCAAAACTAATTTATAATGTAAATGACTCTTAGTTTATTGGTTGGTTGTAAGTCGACTTCACATAACTCATTTGCACAATCAAGAATCAAGTTTCTTCGCCTTTAGTTTATTAGTTGGTGGTAAATCCACTTCAGATAACTCATTTGCACAATCAGAAATCGAGTCTCCTCGCTTATATTATGTAGGAAGCTTATATTATGTAGGAATTTGGTTATTGGATCGTTCAGTTGTGCCCCAATAAATTATATCGTTGACAAAAAAAATTTATACTATATAAATAGCCATATTTTCAAATGATTAATCATTTATGTTACAAATAACCATACATAACAAAACTAATAACTATAGTAACATTGGAAAACTGAAAATATTCAAATAAAACCAAAACTAATTTATATTAAATTTTAATCGATACCTATTACCGAATTTTAATCTATATCTATTAGTTATAACATTTTCATAACCGAGAAAAGCCGAGTTCTTTCTGTTTTCACATTTCTTCTCTTTGGGCCACAACTAATGCTATTCTATTCGTTTGAGGATATTCACTGTTTGGAGTTGGCTTTTGTACTCAGTTACGAGATTCAACTTTTAGTGGCCTAACTCAATGTGAAGCCCTAGTAATCTTGACATTTACTTGGTATGCTCAAAGAGATTTTACTATGAAAACATTTCCAAACTTACTATAAAAGCTTCTGAAACAGAGATTTTACAACATAAAAAGATGAACAACACATAAAAAAACAACAAGTAAAAGAACAACTACAAAATGATTAGTAACACTTAAAACCTCTTGAAATCATCATCCTTATTCCGATTTTCCTTAGCCATTTTCGACAAATCATCCAAGTCCTTGTCAACATCATCACGAGCCTTATCTGCCTCCTCACCAGACCCAACCACTGCCTCTGTAACTTTCTGAGCTGTGTTCTTCGCAGTCTCCCATGCCTCTTTCACAGTCTCCTTAGTCTTCTCTCCAATATCTTGAGCCTTTTCCTTAAACCCATGAGCCATATCCTCTGCTCTTTCCTTTGAATCCTCAGCATAGTCCTTAGCTCTATCTTTCGTCTCTTCTGCTTTATCTGCAGCTTTACTCGCTCCTTCATTCACCTTATCCTTAGCTCCTTGTGCATAATCTTTCGTCTTCTCTTTCACATCATAAGCTTTGTCCTTAGCCTTCTCTTTAGTCTCATAAGCTTTATCAGCTGCTCTACTTGCTCCTTCATTCACTCTATCCTTAGCTTCTTCAGCATAATCTTTCGTCTTCTCTTTCACATCATAAGCTTTGTCTTTAGCCTTCTCTCTCGTCTCATAGGCTTTATCAGCTGCTTTAGTCGCTCCTTCATTCACTTTATCTTTACTCTCTTCTGCATAATCCTTTGTCTTCTCTTTCATATCATGAGCTTTGTCCTTGGCCTTCTCTTTCGTCTCGTAAGCTTCATCAGCTGCTCTACTCGCTCCTCTATCAAATTTATTCTTAGTTTGTTCTGCATAATCTCTTGTCTTATCTTTCAAATCATTAGCTTTGTCCTTAGCTTCTGAGTATTCTCCTGATTCTTCTCGCCATTTCTTCGAATCATAAGCCAAATCAGCTCTGGAATCTCTCGCTTTCTCTACCGGATCATATCTTTCCTATAAAACCAATAATCAGTCCTAAAAGTTACAAAATCTTCACATGATTTCTTGCCAAACACGTTAACCTTAAACCTTATAAAGTGTTTTATGCATAGATTCGTTTTATACTAAATTTACCTTAGAATGATCAACAGACGAAGCGAAAAAGACACGAGGGCTTTTCCGACCAATCACCACCGCAAGACTTCTCGGAGATTGGCTTTTAGGAAAAGCTTTTGATAGACCCAAAAAAGCAGTTCTCGTCAATTGCATAGCTGCCATATTTCTTTATCAAAATAACAATCTCTTCTTATAATATTGTCTTTTGAAAATATGTGTTTGTTAGACTTTTTCGATCCCAAAGAATCTCTGTTCTTAAGCGTTATCTTATGTTGCAAACTTATAGAAACCATTTAGGACAGGTGGCAGTTTAAATTTGACACGTGTTGTTTCCATGACACGTGTTTAACAAGTGATAACTTGTTTAACTATGTTATGTTTGTACTTTACGAGTTACTGACCGTTAGATTGAAAGGTGGATTCTCAAGAACAAAAATTGTCGGCAAATGAGAGAATTGTGTTACTAATTAACTTCAAAGATGTGGATAATTATATTTAGGTTACAAAACTTTCATATAAATCGTTTGCAAAAGAGATTTTATCTTTTCAAACATCAAAATTTAAAATGTGAAACAATGTTCTCTAGTCTCTACTACGAGAATCAAATACTGAAGAGCTTTGAAATTCAAAGAGTTAATTAAATTCAGAAACAACAAAGACTTAAAGTTGCAACAATGCTTAGTCATTCAGCTACATAGCACGAATCATCCACAGAAAACTCAAACCAAATTTACCATCATCAAATCAGGCTTGATCTTCCGGTTTCTTATCATCTACAGCTTCATTAGTAGAAGAAACTCCATTAGTCTCTGCTTCTACTTCAGTATTCTCCACAGGTGGTTGAAGTTGAACCTGTTCATCCTCAGGGAGAGGTTCTTCCACATAATCATTCTCAAATGCATCAGCTGGAACTTCATAAATCCTAACTTGAGGCTTTGATGGATCCTTAACTAGAACATACTTTCCTTCACTTAGCTTCATACACAGATCAACAATTGACTTCACAATTCCCCACATGTTGTTAGTGTTCAGATTGATCTGACCAGCGAAATCCTTTGGTTTATATCCCAAAACGGACAATATAACATGGTTAAAGTGATCACGAGGATGAACCCTTGAAACAAAACCAATCTTCATCATATCTGCATTAGCCAATAAAGCTTGTGCAGTCCATTTAGCTAACTTATTACCATTGTTCTTCAACTCAGTAGCTAACACTGCACCTCTCTGAGTTTCGAGCTTCTGTCTCCAATCAACACCAGAGTATTTGGTATCAAACTCGTTAAGAGCATTCACAGTAAGGAATGATCTCTGGTTATTCAGATCAACAGTGCTTTGCAACTCACATCTAGCAACTAGATACGTATTATCATCAAGCTTCCATTTCCTATACCTATAAGCAATCGAAGCATTCTCTTCACCTTCAATAGCATTTGGAATTGGCTCATCAAAAGTTTCTCTTTTTCCATTCTTAACCAAAACCTGCTGTGCAAAATTCTGACTAATGAAAGCAGCTTCCACACCTAGAGAATGAGCAGAATTAATATCATCTTTAGCTTCAGGTAAAGGCTCTTGAGAAGTTTCGTGAACAGATAACAAATCGAGCGGTGAACCATCTCTCTTATCGAAGAAAAGCTTGTTCCCAACACGTTGAATCACAAGATCCCATGAATAAACTGATCTAGGAGCACACATAAGAGCAGCAAGTATAGCATCAGTGGCAAAAACAGTAGCTTTGTCTTCTTTAGCGAGTCGTCTAATGACAAGATCATCACTTGTAGTAACCTTGAAGCTTCTGTTTTTGAAACGTTCAAGTCTACGTTCAGCTTTAGGAGTGATACGATCATAACTCCGATCGTAGCTCTCAAGTCCACCACAAAGGAGAAGATCTTCTGGTTCCTGAACTGTCAAAGAGAGCTTTGAAAAAGCAGAGAAAGGAATCTGTTCAAGCATATTCCATTCAGGTTGAATATCGACGGATGATTTAAACGCAGCGGCTTCACGGCGTTGATGGTGGATATTGTTCCGATTGAGATTGTAAAGACGATCACGACGAGCTCGATCTTTCTCAGCTTCACGTTTCTTAATTTCAACTTCTTCATCACGTCGTTGAGGAAGCTGATTACGGTTATGGTACTGATTGAATCTCCATTTAGGTCCAAATTTAGGACGAGGCGGTGGTTTACCATCAACTAATCGGAAAGCTGCGTCTTCATCGGCATTTCCACCGGAATTGAGAGCGAATCCTTCATCTACAGCAAAAGCGGAGAAATCAAACATTGCAGATGGATCAGATTTGGATCCGGTTTGAGGACGAGCTGAAGGATTGGAGAGAGCTCGAGTCCAATCAGCGACGCGTCCGAGCTTTTCGGAACGAGAGAAGGAAGCGAAAGGAACGTTCGGGAGGAGATTCGCCGCCGCAACGCTGGTAGAGGAAGCGGAGGATGAAGAATCTGAAGCCTCTGGTGGACCCCAACCATCGGAATTGAAAGGTACAGTGCCGACTTCAAATGCTTCAAACACCATTGTTGTTCAGATTTGGTTCGAGAAGAAGATTTGCGAAAACAGAAAAACAGTCTCTTTGTTCCTTTTTGTGTTGTGGAAACTCTGAAAACCCTAAATCTGAGAACGACAGTGATATGGGCCTAATGGGCTTACTTATTTTCAAAGGATCCTTAACCCCTTTAAACCCATTATAAGCTCACTATCAAAGGACGTCGTTTCAAGCTAACATTATTAGCCAGTCATATGGTTTGGTCTAGCCCTGAGTATTTTCCGTTCTCGAGTCAAATTCGGGTTGGTCCTTTCTAGTCCGATTCTTTCGAATCTAAAAACCTTTATATCCATATAAGATCTGTTACTATTTCGGTTCAATTTTATTTAAGTTTATGTCGGTTTTAGATTTTTCATCATCTCCATAAGAGCTATTAATACTTGTCCACAATTTCTAATTCCTACAATGACTGATAATTAAGCAAATGACGGTAAGTCTACTTAAGGCAGTGCATTTGCATAACCCGGGATCGAGTCTTTCTGCCTACATTATGTACGAATTTAGCTATTAGACCGGCCAGTTGTGGCCCAATATAATATGCCGTGGACAAAAAAAAAACTCAAATTTTTGGATATCAGTTTGGTTTTTGGTTCAGGTTTTGGTTCGGTTATTAGGGTCCTAAATTTTTGGATTCGTTCAGGTATCTAGACGTTGCGGGTTCAAATCAAGTCTTCAGTTTCGGGTTAGGTCTAAGTTCGGGTGGGTCATTATGCGCATGCCTCGTTTGGTCCACACCAGATTCTCAATAGAAATTGTGTTATCAGTATCGATTCATTAACTGTTATAAAGTGGTTTGAAACTTTAGCTTATATCTTAGTCTTTTTGTCTCTATCACCTGAAATGAAAGCTCTAAGCAAAATGCGACACAAAGTTGGAAAAAAACAAAAGCAATATTTTTTTCACTGACAAAACAAATAACCAATACAAGCAAAAGTTTCAACAATTCAGAACGAAAATATTAACAATTCAGACCGAGAATGAGTTTCGATAACAAAACAAACACACATGAACATATGAAATAAAGTGAAAAAAAATTCAGGATAAAGGGAAAGGAAAAAAGCTGGTGCAGCTTGCTTACACAGCTTAGGAAGTTGAGGAAGCCACTGAAAGGATCTTAATTCTCGTACTCTTCTTCTTCCTCCTCGTATTCCTCTTCCTCAGCTGTAGCATCTTGGTATTGCTGATACTCTGCGACAAGATCATTCATGTTACTCTCTGCTTCAGTGAATTCCATCTCGTCCATGCCTTCTCCTGTGTACCAATGAAGGAAAGCCTTTCTCCTGAACATAGCTGTGAACTGTTCGCTTACACGCCTGAACATCTCCTGGATTGAAGTTGAATTCCCAATGAAAGTCGAAGCCATTTTCAAACCCTTTGGTGCAATATCACAGACGCTGGACTTGACATTGTTTGGGATCCATTCCACAAAGTACGATGAGTTTTTGTTCTGAATGTTCATCATCTGCTCATCAACCTCTTTCGTGCTCAGCTTTCCACGGAATACAGCAGATGCGGTTAAGTAACGACCATGGCGAGGATCAGCAGCGCACATCATGTTCTTTGCATCCCACATCTGTTGGGTTAGTTCAGGGACACTCAAGGCACTGTATTGTTGTGATCCTCTTGATGTCAATGGAGCAAAACCAACCATGAAGAAGTGAAGCCTTGGGAAAGGGATAAGGTTCACAGCGAGTTTCCTAAGGTCAGAGTTTAGCTGACCAGGGAAACGAAGACAGCATGTAACACCACTCATTGTAGCTGAGATGAGGTGGTTAAGATCGCCAACTAATGAAACACAAAACAAAGTCAGAACTCAATCACATTTACATGAGAAGAGATATTGGAAATTTACTCACATGTGGGATTAGCAAGCTTCAAGGTACGGAAACAGATATCGTAGAGAGCCTCATTGTCCAAAACCATACACTCGTCAGCGTTTTCAACAAGCTGATGCACAGAAAGAGTTGCATTGTATGGCTCAACAACAGTGTCAGAGACCTTAGGAGAAGGAAACACTGAGAAAGTCATCATCATACGATCAGGATACTCTTCTCTGATCTTAGAAATCAAAAGAGTTCCCATGCCAGATCCAGTTCCTCCACCCAATGAATGACAAACTTGGAAACCTATTCCAAGAGTTAAACCATGGATCAGAACACGCAACTACAACAAACAATATATGCAATCTCTAATCAACGGAGAACCTAATTTGGTTGTTCTTGTTCCAGGACTAAATCAAAATCAAAATCCAAAGCGCTATTAAGGAATTTCTTAGGTCTCAATCAAATATCTCAAATCGAGATTCAAAAACAATGCGAGAACAAATATATATTGCGTATCTAACCTTGAAGACAATCGCTGTTTTCAGCTTCCTTCCTCACAACATCAAGAACAGAATCAATCAACTCAGCTCCTTCGGTGTAGTGACCTTTCGCCCAATTATTCCCAGCACCGGACTGCCCAAAGACGAAATTATCAGGACGGAAAATCTGACCATAGGGTCCAGATCTGAGCGAATCCATGGTTCCAGGCTCCAAATCCATAAGAACCGCGCGTGGAACATACTTCCCACCGCTAGCTTCATTGAAATACACATCGATCCGTTCAAGCTGTAACGGAGAATCGCCGACGTACTGACCGGTATGATCAATGCCATGCTCGTCACAGATCACTTCCCAAAACTTAGCTCCGATCTGGTTTCCACATTGACCGCCTTGAATATGGAGGATTTCTCTCATTTTCTCGCTTGTTTTTTTCTCGGGAAAAAAAAGAACTGAAAGGATTCGGCGACTCTTTGTTTTTTTCTTCCTTCGATTTGTCCTTAACGCGAATAGGTTTAAAGGCGTTGAATGGGTAATAATCACCTATATATAGTTTACGTCTTCTTCAATAAGTTATTCTGTAATATTGTTTGCAATTAAGTCCTTGTACTTTGTTTGATCTCTTAATAATACACTAAATCGTTTATTTATTTAAATTTCGTACTCATCGCTGTATGACAGCAAAAGATTTCAAATTATATCTGTACTTAGTTGGGCCCATGGGCCCGTCCACTTGTCTTAGATATTTTCCTTTTTTTGTTGGCTATTTTAAGTATTATATTGTAAAAACAAGAATATTATCACTCTCCTCAACTAAATTAGTTTTTTTTTTATAAATTATTTACCCATTTGTTAATAATGATCACATTATGCCAAATTACATTATCTTAAAAAAATGAATTTTATTGGAGGATAAGATTAGTTCCAAGGTACAAATATTATAATATTTATACACTCAGTAGCTCATGATCATTGACAAATTTATCCTTAAATTATGTTTTATTAGAAAAAAACAACTATAGACCAGATCTTATATGAGTGTATATGGGCTAGGCCCAAATAAATTTGGATCCTTTTAACAATTTTAAAAGGTTAAGAAAACAAATATTATGGCCTCAATTTTAAATGATCTACAAGTAAAAGGCCTTAACCAAATCAACATGATTTAGCATCATAGTGGTTTGTATAAAATTAGTATAATATTTTTTTTTCAACTAGTTTACTGAGTTTTATGTCCTACTTCTACTATTGCATGTAAGAGGTTCGATCTCTGATGTATTAGAGATTTATAAAGTGACTACACTACTAGACTAACTGTACTCGACAAATTAGTATAATATTTATAAATTACTAATTTGATATATTCATTTGATTTTAAAATTAAATTTTTAGCTTAATAATATGTTGATAAATCAATAAATCTAAAATATAAAATAATTGTTTCATTTATGATTACTTTTTCGTATTTATTATAATATATGCCGTTGTAAAAAAAAATTATAGAAGTTTTACAGTAATTTTAAACAAATTAAGATTTTGAATGTTTTTTCAAAAAAAATCAATGTTGGAGGATTTGGTAAGATAAATCCCTTGGGATACAGCAAATGAGACCAAACGTAAAATTTTGGATAAACATCTATAACTTTTGTTTTGTAATAACAAAATGTTGTTATCTAATTTTCTAATTTTGTTGAAAAAAAAACAAGAAATCAATGGCTTACAGCTTAAAGGAGATTCCATATCAATGAGATCAAAGACCATTAATTTGGATTTTTTGTTGTACTCTTAGCTTTTATACATGTACGAGAGAAATACAAAATTCTAAAATCAATGGGCAGTACACAAAACTATAACTTTAAAATCCATAATAAATCTTCTTTACCAAACAACTTTATATTTTTATACTATCTTCCGAAATTTCCATCATCTTTTCATTTCATAAAAAAATTAAAGTATGAAAAAACTCAACTTTAGTTCGGTTTATAACTTTTTAATATTTAATTTTCTTTTTTGGATTTTTGGTTGTACTCTATAAAATACAAAATCAAAAACCAATTGGCAAGTCACAAAACTATGAATTTAAAATCTATAAAATAAATCTTTACCAAACAACTTTAATTTTTTCTTTTATAAAAAAACAATTTTATAATTTTATTTTTAACAAAAAAAAACTTTATAATTTTATACTATCTTCCGAAATTTCCAACACTTTTTCATTTTATAAAAAATTTCAACTTTAACTCGGTTTATAACTTTTTAATATTTTTTATTTTTATTTTTATCTTTCTTTTCTTTGTAATCATTTAGCTCGTGTTTTAAAAATTCCACACTCAAAAAAGTGACCTTTAGTCTTCACTTTCTGCGAACCTCTTCATTCACTTCAAGTATTAATAGCTTCAACTTGTCAACATAATTTCATCAATCTCTTCAACAAATTCCAGACTCTTAATACTCTAAAGACAATTCAAAAGTCTTTCCTTTTTAAATCTTTTGATATGTCGAAATCAAAATCGAAATCGGGTCGGATCTTAAGATTTATGTCGGAATTTCAACAATCGCCAAAACGTGGTAGTTCTTTGTTCGTTGAAACTGGCTTTCCAACTTCTCTTATTGATCTCTTCTTCAAAAATCGCGATCGTTTTAAGAAACCACCTTCAAAACACTTCCAACGCATCAAACGCCAGATTCAAATCGCTCCAAACGCTTCTTCGCAAATTCATCAAAATGCGATTTTGGAAAAACCCATCAGGAGGAAAACCGTTTCGCGTAAGATCGAGAAAGTTGAAAGTAAATTAACGGTGGAGAATAAGCAAACAGATAAAAATAGCGTTTGCGTTTGCGGTGAGGTTGTTTTGATGGCGTTTAAGATTATTATAGTTGCGTTGCTCGCCTTGAGCACGAAGAAGAAGCTCACTATCGGAATCACTCTCTCCGCTTTTGCTCTTCTCTTAACAGAGCTCGTGGCGGCGCGTGTGTTCACGCCCTCCAAAATCTGTAACACCGACAAAAACGCGATTTCCCGCGAAACCATTGAATCAAAAGATTGTTTCGTAGAAGAAGAGATTCAAGTTCCTGAATCGTTGACGAAATCGAAGGAAACAGAGTCTATAGTAGCTGTAACAGAGATTCCAAAGTTGAAGGATTTAACGATTCGTGATCTATTATTGAAGGACGAGAAGTTGAAAAGTAAAAGTTCGAGACTAAAATCGAAGATTGTGGAGAAGTTAAGGAGTTACAAGAAGAAGAAGCAAACGAGTATGATCAAAGAAGAGTCTTTGAAGAAAGTCTCGAGCTTGGTTCCAGAAGATAAAACAGAGACAATTGAATCTCAGGTAGAAGTAAAGGAATCAAATCAACCATTGATGGGATCATCAAAAGGAGATCAAACGAATGGGATTGTTCTGATCGTGATTGTTCTTACTGGTCTACTATGTGGAAAGATCTTAGCTTTTGTTCTGACATTATCATGTCTGGTTCTAAGATTTGGTGCAGGCAAAAGATCTGATCTTTGCAGATAATTTTGTTTATTTATTACAAAATTATTGTTTTGATGGTGATTGTACATTTGAATCTGTGTAATTCTTTCTTGTTTATATTATAAACAGATATTTTTATAAATGAATCCCAAATCTTAAGTATCTTTAAGAATTTTTTTTTGTTTTTATCCTTGATTGTAAACGTAAAATTCCAAAACTAAACAGATATACATTGTTTGGGTTTGGTGTTTATGTTTATCACAATGCAAAGATATATGATAAATCGAAAATATTTTAAATTAAGATATAATTAACAAGTTCACTTAAAACAGCTCATTTGTATAATTAGAGATCGAGTTCCCCGCTTAGAATTTGGCTACTGGACCGGCCATTTGTGGTCCAATATAATTTGTCGTTGACAAAAATAAATATAATTAACAATTTTGTTTGGATTTGGTGTGTATGTTTTCGAGACATCGAGGGAGTTTATAGGGGAGCGAGAGGAATTTACAGTTGTTTATCGCCTCTTCGTACTCAATTAAAACATTTGATACTAAAAATCGACATATCATCTTTTTCATTTTTAAAAAAATCAGATAAACTCATGTGAATTCTCTTCCTAAACAAATTGAACTTGTGTCTTTTAAATTTTTAGTACTAAACTTAAACCATTAGCTCAATTGGTATTAGTAGGTGATAAAAAACTAAAGTAATTTAAATTTAGATATTATGATTAAGTTTATTTACATATAAACTGCAGAAAATGCGTTAAAGCTATTTGTTTATACTAATTAAAACTGGATTAAAGTGTTGGTTTAGAAAGTATATTAACACGAAAAGAAATTGTTTAGGTTAAACTATATTAATTAACTTAGAAGTGGCTTGTAGTAGGTTAAGTGAAGGACAATTAGGTTTTCACTTAGCCAATAGAAGAATCTCAAAAAGTGATAGTAGCTTATGTGGCAGTATTAACGATAATGACGTGGCAAGTCGCTTATGTGGCATTATGACATGGCAATATGATGTGGCATTAATGGAAAAAATGTTGTTAATACCACTATTATTGAGAGGTTCTTAAAAGTTTCTTATCAAAAAAAAAATATTAAACATGAGAAGAGAGAGGAGAAAAAAGTTTCTTATTTAAAAAACTTTCCAAACAAAATTAAGAGACTCTCCAATGATGTGTCATTCATTGATTGAATCAATTTTATTATTAATATTAAAATTTATTTGTGCATAAATTTTTGATTAAAATATTGTTAAAAAACTTAGTTTTTTAGAAATCATTGATAATTGTGCTCTAATTAGGTTTCTGTCAACTAATGAATGAGCAAAGAAAATGGTTAGGTTTAAGCTTAAGTAAGTTTTTAATTATGTCTCACTTTGATTGGAGACCAAATTTTTAATGTTGTGGTTATAATGATTAGGTCTAATCTGATAGGGTAATAGAGAATTTATTGGTCGTTGTCATTTGGTTTAGTGTTACTCTAACATATGGGAGATTCAAACTTAAGTCCAAGAAAATATATTGAAGATGTGTTTGTATTCTGTGATTGTAGTTAAGTAGATGAATAACAATATGAATAAGAACATAGATTTTAAGACATAAACTTGCAAAACTTTAGGTTTGATTCTCACTTAGACTTTGTAATTGTCAACACTTTTTTACTATTCATATAAGGTTAGAGAATCCATTCTTTTCAAATCTAAAAATTTAACATGATATATATATTTAACAAACTTTTCTATTCGTGAAATTCTTCGAATTTATCTCGAGTCTTCTTAATATAATAAATTCTTTTGGTCATATCAACCTAAACACTACTATAACACATGAAAAGTTGAAATATCTTCATTGTTTTGGTAATTACTCCACTTAAGATGGTTAGTTTTTATTTGTTTTTTTTGTGGAATTCTAGAAAAGTAGTTTTAATAAGAGAGTCTAACGTGTAAATATTATATACTAGTATACAGTAAAATCATCTTTATAAGAAACATACATATAAAACAAGATGATTGATATGAATATTATTAGACAAAGAAATCAAATCATGCTTTTGGAAAAGGTGAATATATGTTTATTAATCACTAAAATAATGAAACCCGACTTATTAAATAAGTGTCGGACAAAGTGAGTCTCTTTAGTTTTTAATTCAATAGATCTTTACCTAATGTCAAAATATACTTAGTGGCAAAGAAAAGCTATTTCAATAGCGGCATCAAAAATGGAACTATAATGAAAGATACGATCAACCAACATTTATCGAATTTGAAAAAGAGTCAGAAGAAATGGTTCAATCCTCTTATTTTTCTCCAGTCGGCGGAGCAACTCTAGGACGAATTTTCAGCCAGTCCAGCACTAACTCTTCGATATATTTTTTGGTAGTGAGACCCAATCTTGAGTGAAAAAGATACCACGACTTCTATGTTCGCGACCCAGGATTCTATTTTATCATCAATCCAATCATCGCTCACGTTTTTTTGTTAGGTTTTTTTTTCCTATTATTCTTTTTTTGCATGATACCATCAAGTCTTAGTCATGTCATTAAATTAAGATCTTAATATCAAAAGTTTATATTGATTTTAAATCTTAATATATACAAATGCATATGTAAAAGATAAGTGTTGATTTTGAATATAACAGTAAATAACATTAAATAGTTAATATTTCTGTTGTGCTAAATGTATATTAAAATTCCACAATAAATGGTATTAGATAGTTAATATTCTCGAAAACTCATCTGAAAATTACATAATAAATATCTATAAGTAAAAAAATATAAATTTACGATATTATATTAGTGAATATTTTACACAGTCCAAATAAATACAAAAACAATTAATTTAGAAGTAATGTAATAAATTTCGAGCAGAAATTAAAATTAAAATTTATGTAAATTTACGCCATAAAATCTAGATTATCGTTTGTTTATCCAACTACAACGCTAAACTAGAAAAATATTCTCTCAACCAAAAAAGAAACTAAACCACAAGTTTGTGATTTCAATTTACTGGAGGTTTTGAGTTAAATGGATGAAAAGAACAATTTTTATTTCGTGATTGTAAAATTCATGTTAAGACTGTATGATTAATGACTAGTGGTCAAAATAACGTGATAATCGAGTTATTCGAGTTAGCGTTAGGATTTGTGATGAGAAAAAGGGAAAAGATAAATAAGTTAAATCAACGAGTAATATAGGCTCATGCGTGAATATGAGTTTTGTCGGACGTGATTAAAAAAACACAAAGAGTTTTAGTGATTAACGAAATGTCTAATAAAGTAACAACGCATAATATGTCTCTTTTACTATACACAATCGATAAATCCTTCTTCCAAAAAGCAAAGCCAGTAAATTTAGCATCTATAACTTCTGGCAAGATTCTTCTTTTTTGTTCAGCATCTATATAGAAAACAAAGTTACCGTTCAAATAATATTCAATACTATATCTTCCTTATTCGTTTTAAAATTGTAATAAAAAGGAAACAAGTGTCATCAAATATGTGATCAAATTAATTTATTCCTGATTTATTTAAATACCAGGTTATAAGTTCGAATTCCAAGGCAAGTGACATTTAGTTTAGTGGCAGGTGGTAAGTCCACAAGAGGTATGCGCACTTGCACATTCTAGGATCGAGTCCTGCCGCTTGCATTTGCAAGAATTTGGCTAATGGGCCGGCCATTTGTGGCCCAATGTTGAAAAAAAGTTTGAATTCCAATTGATTGATGCGACAATGATAATTATTTTTTTCTTTTGTCAATAACAAATTATATTGGAGCACAATTAGCCGGCCCAGTAACTAAATTTCTATATAATATAGGCGGTGAGATTCGATCCTTAGTTGTGCAAATGAGTTGTTTTAAGTGGATTTTCCGCCAATTACTAGACTAAGAGCGATTTGCTGCGATAGTAATTTTGAAAAAAAGGAAAATATGTTTCTATTGGCTAATTGATAATAGTGAATATATATTCAATAAAACATTTTCTATAGACAATGAGAGAAGTAAAGGATGGTAAAAATACATCAGTAACTTACTGATAGAACAGTTACAAAGGAACTGAAAACAGACTCAAACTAAGAAGTAGGATACAACAAACATATAAAGAAAACTAAGTCCTAATGGACCAGTGGTTTCTTTGGTACCAAATGTCTAATGAATTTTAGGTTTGAATCCATTTTTTGGGAGTATCTACATGAGTTTCTCCAATCTCTACGGTCGAAAAATGGTGTTGCATCGATTTCCAATATCAGAAATCCTAGTCTTCAAAATCTTTACTGAGCAGAATCGGGGGTCACCTAGAAACCGGAACCTTTTGATTAACCAAAAACAAGTGTAAAAAAGCTAAAATGTAAGCTTGATGAAGAACAAGACCAAGAGAAAATAGAGTGGTCGATCACCTAAGGATAAGGATAATCCACCAGCCGAAGAAGACAACAAACAACAACAGATAGAAACATCCTGGACCCAAAACGGATCTCCATCTCCAAGCCAAGCAAACAATCCACCACAGAATCCCCAGAACTCGATCTAAAAAGCAACCATAAAGACTTACAAATTTATATCTTGCAACTGCTATTTAATCTATTGTCACATTACTTGAAGACAACACAATATCTATAGAGCCATATGTATAAGTCCCTTAACAACAACACAAACAAACATTAGGTTAATACAATCTTAATTCATTCTTACACAACCAAAGGAGGAATACTCTGCTCATTTCTGAAGAAATTGGTTGGATCAATCTTTCCTTTAACCATAGCCAATCTCTTGAAGTTACCACCAAAATACCTAATCCCCCATAATCTTGCATCTTCAAAGCTTGTATTAGTTCCTCTATTCATACCCAAATCAAGATCTCTGTAATTTAAATAAGCTCCTCTTGGTGATCCAGAGACATAAATTCTCATATATCTATAAAGCAACCTCATCCATCTCACATGTTTCTCCATCTCTGCAACTTCTTTCACTCTCCATTTCACCATATATTGTATATTATATAGATTTCCTCTTCTATGTGGAAATGGAGTCTCTGTTTCACTAATCTCATACATTTTACCACCTAATGGCTCCATTATCATTACCGGTGATTCGACTTCTTGAAACCTCTTCCATATACCTTCTAGACCGATTTCAGGAACTGGATTCTTGACAAAATCAGATTTTGCTTTGAAATACAAATCATTGTATCTTTGTTCTCGATCGAGAAGAGTCTCTAGTGGTTGTCCTTTCTTCCAGTCAAAGTACATTATTGAATCGATCCAGCTCATTTCTGAACAGTCTTGAATCCGTAACCCTAATTCAGGAAACTTCTGATTCATCAAAGGAATCAGTTTATCAACCCCTCCTAGATAATTTGCTTGAAATGTAGCCTGAATAGATCCTCCGGAATTGTAAACTATAACTCTAATGAAGAGATTGTCGTCTAGATCTGCTGCAATATACTGCCATCTATGAACAACTTTTGTCATATTTTGTGTCATTGGTAGGTACCTTGTGAAACACGTAACTTTCTCTGGAACCCTAACTAGCTTCACTTTCCATGAAACTACAACTCCAAAGCTAGCAGCTCCACCTCCTCTAATCGCCCAAAACAAATCTTCTCCCATTTCCCTCCTACCATTGTAAATTCTTCCGTTTGCGTCTACAAATCGTGCGTCCACAACGTTATCTGCAGCTAAACCGTGTTTCCTCATCATTGCACCAAATCCCCCTCCACTAAGATGACCTCCAACTCCAACACTAGGGCAAGTTCCTGCAGGAAAGCCATGGATCTTGCTTAATTTAGCAATTTTATAGTAAAGCTCACCGATAGTTGCTCCTGCTCCAATCCAAGCTGATTCGTCTGCTAGATTTATCTCAATCGCTCGGAGATTGATGAGGTCAAGGATAATGAAAGGTGATTGTGATGAGAGGTAAGAAAGGCCTTCATAGTCATGACCACCACTTTTAGTTCTTACTTGCAACCCAAGTTTCCTGCTGCAGAGTAATGATCTCTGGATTTCGGATTCAGTTCTTGGTGTAGCGATTAGAACCGGACTCTGGCTAGTGAAATTCAAGCTCAGGAATCTGTAGTTCTGTGAAAAAGATTGCGAGAATTTGGCGTAAAGTGTTGAATCTGTTTTATGGATAAAGCTTGAATAAGAATGTGTCGACATGCAACTGATAAATTCGTCTTTACTAGGAGAAGAATTAGAATCAGAATTGACCCATCTTACTAAGAACACAAGAAACAGAGACAGAGTAAAAGCTTCAAACACTCTCATCTTTAATCTTTTGGTTATTCTGGATTTAGAGTTACAGAGAAATAACATTTGTTCTTGTTTCTGGTAATGAAAAGAGTACCAGAGATTTTAAGAACTCATGAAGTTGCAGAAAGAATAAAACTAGGTTCCAGTTAATTAAGTATTATAAATTACTACATGAAGCTAGCGTCAGGTATAATACTGCAATTCAACGGCATGTAAGGAACGTGTCGATGTTTTTTTCTGTAGCTGTTTGGATGTCTTTGACTGATGACATTTGCCCACTCCATGAGTCAATTGCGTTAGTTTTTGTTCTTTTGCTGGTTGCTGGCGACTGCGATCGCGGCCCGCGACCACGATCCAAAAAATAATTTTTTTTTCGTTTGACAGTCACCGAAGGTAAATTAGTTATTTTAAATTCTAGTCGCTGCACATCGCTAAATAAAACAGCGATTAAAAATTGTAATTGCTGGTCGCTGCGACCGATCAATGAACCAGCGACCACGAAACGAACATATTTTGGTCGCTGGTCGCAGTCGCCAACAACCAGCAAACGAACAAAATCTTAAAACAATGATTGAAAATTGTAATCGCTGGTCGCTGGTGACCGATCGCTGAACCATCAACCACAAAACGAACATGTTTTGGTCGCGGTCGGCAGTGAGCAGCAACGAACAAGCCTTAGACCATCAATCAAAGAACCATTAAAGTAATTAAGAGACTAAAAACTACAATTAATCTGTTGGCATTAAGCTGAATCACATGGACTAATGGAACCAAAAGCTCCTTTTATAAGAACACAATACTTTTACAATATCCAATTACAAAACCCCTTCAATTATTGTTAAGAAAATGAGAGGCGAAAAGAAAATGGGGCAAACTATGATTACAGTTTTCAAGTCTTTATTCATAGTATATTGAAAGATCAACCAATACTCTTTGGTGTGATTCAAGTTTTTCATTCACCATAAAAAAAATGAATAACAATATGCGTTTGAGGACAAAGATTTCAAGATCATTACTGCACAAAACCAACAATTTCCCACAAAAATCTGCAATCACAAAGATTCAATCGATCTTGGATTCAGGCTTCAATTGTAGAGGAATTTACTAACTAATCTTGATGATAAGGGTTTCTTCTAAAAGTTTTGATTTTTAAATCAATCAAAGATCCTTTCTCCTGTAGAAAACAGCAAAAACACAACGGAGCTAAAGATACAGAGCAAACCCGGGATGAAGAACACAGCTCTCCAGCTTTCTGGATGTGATAAATCTGAGTATACCAATTTAGAAGCTTCAAGAAGTTTTCCAGTCAAATCAACACCTATGATTCCAGCTAATGTTCCAGCAGTATTCGAAACTCCCATCACAATTCCTGCATATCTTGGAGCAATATCCATATGGTTCACCGCAAAACCGGCTCTTCCTAATGCTAGAAATCCAAGAGCCACAGAGGAACATAAGATCACACCATTTGAGGTTCTAAACAAAGGCAACGCCATCAATGCCGCTGAAGCAACTAGGAACCCAATTGTGTTTAGGAATTTTCGGGTTCTGGTTACCGAGAGTATTCTCTTGGTGATCAGATAGTCTGCGATGAACCCACCAACGATGGAGAATACAAACATGTTGAGGTATGGCACCATCTTTGATGAATCCATTCCTTGAAGACTGATCTGAAGACCAAGCTCAAAATAGGTTGGAAGCCAGTTCATCAGCACATATAGAGCATAATGGAATGTGAAATTGTTAACCACGATTGCCCAAACTGGTAAACTGAACATGATTTTCTTCCACGGAATATGAGTAACTTTATGGTGGTTTACATTAGTAGGCAACAGAGAACCTCCAAATCCAGCAGCAGCAGCTTTTGGATGCTCAGATCGAGGCGGGTCAGTAGCATACCTAATCCAAAGCAATGACCATATGACACCTGCTAGTGCTTCTGCTAAGAAAACTGATTCCGGACCTCTAAGCTCAACCAAAGCAGGGAGTAGCCACATTCCTAAAGCTGCACCTAAATACATTCCCGACGTCGTTATCGAAACCAACCTAGACCTTTCATGAGGAGGAACCCACTGAGCCAAAACTGTGTGGATAGAGGGAAAGATGAAACCTTGGGCAACACCAACAAGTAGACGTGCAACAACTAAAAGCCCGACTCTATTTGGATCAAGTGGAACCAAGAAACACGTTGATGACCATAAAACAAACGACAGAAGAAGAACTTTCCTTCCTCCAATTTTCTGAGCTGCCCAACCTCCAGGGACTTGAGAACAAGCATAGCCAACAAAAAATGTAGAAAGTATGGTTCCCTTACTCGATTGATTGATTCCAGCAGCATCTGCAGCAACGGTATATGCAATGGAAAAGCCAACACGCTCTATGTAACACACACAGGTGCTTAGGAAAGTTAAGAAGACTATCACATAACGTTGGGGAATATTTGATAACGTCATGTTAGACCTTTTCTCTGGTCTAGAGCGTTTATGTCATACAAAAAGCCTCTAAAGCAGCACCACATAAGAGAAAGAGATCAGGATGAGCAATAAGATTCAAGACTCCCCGATTCACCTTAAAAACCTGCAGTGGTAGAATTCAAACAAAAAACTCTGTAAATGACTCCAATCAACACAGAACTCGCAGGACGTTTCTAAGTGACTAGAAAGTTAAGAAGATAAGTAATTCATATGACAACTCGATCCATTTTCGTTTGGGAATTTTAAATAAAGCATCTTACGCTTCTCTCATTATACAAGAAGGCATCTACAAAGTAAAATCAAGTAAAATCCTCCAACAAACAGATAAGAAGGACCCTAGATATCGCATCAAAAGATATAAACAAAGAAACTGATAACGATTATACAGATCTTAAGAAAAGAATAAACAAAAGTAAATCAGAAGTTTAAGGTCGTATCAAGCAAACGAATTCGCTACAACTTACCCAATAGCCTGAACTTTAGCATTCATCTTAATTCTAAAATTAAGGATCACAAACCCAATTCTCAATGAATTTAGATTCAAATGTTGCTGCAAAGACTCATTTTTGTTTTCAAACACAAAGAAAAAAAAAAACAAAAATCGCTGCTTTCTTTCAATCGACTCTCACTTTTACTTAACTACTAAACAATGAAAGCAAAAAAATAAACACAAGAATCGATCTTCAAATCAAGCATCTTAAACATAATTGTACGCTAAAATATGTTGCCTTTATTCTTTCCATAATTACAATGTAAATCGATAACCAAAGTCAAAATCACAAAATTACCTTACTTGTCCCGAAATTCTTCACAATTTGCTGGAAATCTACCCCAATTGAAGTTAAACCCGAGTATGGAACTGCAAGATTAGATCCGCATTAATGCGAATCAAGGGTTTAGGGGAAATCGATTAGAAAAATTGAGAAGATTTGAGGGCAATGACAAATGGGTTTACGAGTTTTATGGTGAAAAGATAGAGTAGTTAGAAACGTAGTGGTCCAAGGTGAAGGAGAGTGAATTATTTAGGGTTTGCAAAAAAGATTTAAGACAAAAAGGAAAGAAAATGGAGATCGCTTTTTGAGGTCAACGACGATGGTGATATATTTGGTAGGAAACGTGGAAGAAAATGATTAAACCAGGATCTAACAAAACAAATTGGTGCTGCCCAGGATCGAACTGGAGACCTTTTGCGTGTAAGGCAAACGTGATAACCACTACACCACAGCACCTTGCTGGTAGTTTTAACTTTTCTAAACCTAAATTTTTGCGATGAACATAAAATTCGGAACCGAAATACTAAATCGAAAATATGTATTTAGTTTAGTTTTGGGTTTTTGGAAAACAATCATTCGATTTCAATATTTGGTCAACTTCGATTTAATTTAGTATTTAACCGGAAACTGAATATAACCAAATAAGAACCAAAATTAATTTATTAGATTACAAGCAAAAGTTGACCGAGATATAGACATAAAGATTGGAACCAAAATATTAAATCAAAAATATGTATTTGGTTTGGTTTTGAGTTTCTGGAAAACAATCATTCGATTTCAATATTTAGGCAACTTCGATTTAACTTAGTATTTAACCGAAAACTGAATATAACCAAATAAAAACCAAAATTAATTTATTAGATTACGAGCAAAAGTTAATAGAGAAACCAATAGACTGATTTATATGGAGTTTGTTTTTATTTCACAAGTTACAACATTTTCTGATTCATACATAGAGTTGGGATACTTTGTTCATGTATGAAGAAGTTATTTGGATCAACCTTTGTTTTAATCCTCACCAATCTATTGAAATTGTTTTTAAAGTATTTAGCTCCCCATACTTTAGCTTCTATGAAGTTGACCTTTGAGTTGTTCTTGTTTTACCAGGTCTAGGTCTCTATAGTTAACATATGCTTCCCTTGGATTACTTGAGACACAAAGCTTCATGTAAGTGTACAGATCTCTAATCCATTTGATGTGTTTGCTCGGTCTCTTATCGCTACCTGGCCAAATCGTTATGTATTGGATCTTGAATATAACTCCTTTTCTATGTGGAAATGGAATTTCAGATTCAGGGTATTCATCCATCTTTCCACCATAAGGACTCCAAATCATTGATGAAGAGTCTTCTTTAAGCAACTTCTTAAACATCCCTTTAAGCCCTGATTCAGGAATTAGGGTCCTCACGAAATCCGATTTGGCTTTGAAGTTGATCTTTGGGAAAGGAGACTTCCCTTGAAGCAAAACAGTTGTAGGAGTATTGCTAGGGAATCAAGAAATGTAAACAATGGATTCAATGCAGCTCATTTCGATACAATCTTTCAATGTTAGCCCTAGCTCCGGTAAATTCTTCTTCATAACTTTCATCAATGTGACTTTATCGCCAAGGAACAGAGTATTGTACGATGTGTGACAGTTTTGTTTGTATTATTTCCAGCTACATTGAAAATCACTCTGATGAATAGCTCTTCAACAAGCTTGTCTGCAACCATTGGCCACTTTGAAAGAATCTTGTTGCCAATGTCTTGTTCTAACGTTTTCGTGTGAGTGAAGACTGTAACTGTCTTAGAGACATTTTGCGCAGGAGAAGAGAACGTTGTTTCGAGTCCAGAAGAAACATTTGTGTTTTCTTGGAGACAGTTGATGAATTGATCTTGCAGAGAGGCTAGTGAAGAAGTTGGTGTTATGGTAAAGAATGAAAAATATAAGACGAAAATGGAAATAAATGAAAACACAGGGAATGGTTTTGAAATTGCCATCACTGAAGTGCGAAGCCAGATACACAAAGATGCTTGAGGAATCTCTAATAGATGGCAAAACTTATGTACAATATATATGATTATGAAATATTAAGATCAAACCAGATTCATTACATTAGTTGATGAAAGCAAAATTGTAACTAACGTGCTTATTATTATGATAAGACTAATTAAGGTGATGAGGTTTACATTAATTTAGATTATTTTGTCTCATGATATGTTGAATCTTCGATTCCTTATAGCTTGAGAACTTTAAGATTTAGAGAAGACTACACCGCCTTCTATTGAGCTGGTTAATCGGTTTCTTCTTTGAACGGAGACGAAGACGAGCTTCTGAGCTTAAACGATTTAGCTCCAAGTTATTCTCTGCTTGTGGCTATATCTTCGTTTAGAGCTTTGCTCCGATTTGCTCTATCCACCTGGAAGAGCTATTGTTACAGTCGAAGATTTGAATCAATTTGTACTCTTGAATTCTTGTTCTTCCTTCCTTTCTCAAAATGTACTTACGATGCTCATATATATATGTATATGTTGCTGTTTATCATCTAACATTCTTCGGGATTCTTATTTCGGATTCTTGATTCATCTTAGTGATCTCGATGTGGACTTTATGTCAATTCTATTAGGCCTTTACGATTATGTTTTAGGCCCATATTATTGTAATCAACCCAACAATCCCCCACTTGATTTCAATCATAATCTTTCAATATTGTCTATTGATGTGTCGACAAACTTTGAATCAATAGTTCACTGTAACAAAGTGTATCTTTAAACGTACCTACTTTCTTTTACAGACACACATGTAGTGTTGTATTGTAACTTTGATTTCTTCAGCTCATGCCTATTTATCTCAGACATTATCGAGCATACCTTATCCATCAATCTTACTTTCCTCTGTATTCGTGAGATTGACAAAGACTTCTTTAGGATAGTCTTTCATGATCTTCCTAAAAGGTTTTTTTCGAACCTTTTCAAGCTCTCAACACTCTCCTTACTTTGCCTTTGACCTTTTGAACCATTGCTCAATTGAATGAGACCGAATGGTAAGGAGCGTTTTCAGGTTATATTGGAGCTTATTGATGCATCAGACCCATTTACTTAGCAGTTTCTTTGATCAAACGTCCACACAATGCTTTGGTAAATGGATCTGCCACATTCTTTACTGATCTCACAAACTCAATGGAGATGACACCCGTTTCCATGAGACTCCTTAGCACTTGATGTCTCATTCTAATGTGTCTTTTCTTCCCATTGTACATATGGTTTCTTACCACCCCAATGGCAGCTTGAGAATCAGATCGTATTAGTACAGAGGAGCAGGGATGATTTACCATTGGAAGGTCAACTATAGTGTTCCTCAACCATTCAGCTTCTTGAGCAGCTGATTCCATGGCTATCAGCTCCACTTCCATTGTTGAACTTGCTATGCAAGTCTGTTTTCTGGATCTCCAAGACACAGCTCCTCCTGCAAGTAAGAACACATATCCACTTGTTGAGTTAATCTCATCGTTATCAGTCACCCAATTAGCATCACAAAACGCTTCTAAAACACAAGTTGTTTTCTTGTATTCTAGATGCCAGTTCTGAGTATTCTTGAGGTATCTTAGCAGCCGATCAATAGCTTTCCAGTGATCATTATTCGGGCTGCTAGTGTATCTACTTAACCTGCTGACCGCGTATGCAATGTCTGGTCTTGTGCAGTTCATTAAGTACATAACACTCCCCAGTATTTTAGCATAATCACTCTGTCTGATGCTTTCTCCTCTGTTTTTACATAGGTGGACTGATGAGTC
>JAKUCM010002622.1:0-61411 GCA_023374145.1 Lepidium sativum | reverse complement strand
ACCTTATGATGGTTTAGGGCACAGAATAAACAAATGTACAGTACACAACAAAGGAAGACATAATAATCAAAAGATGAACCTCATAAAGCTAATTATGGTTAAATATGTAAGCTGGTAATTTAACTAACATACTAACATAGCCTCACCAAAAAATGAAAAAAAACCAGCACAAAGAAAAACTAAAGCTTGAGCGAAGATGACATTCGAAACCTGCTCTACATAAGTTAAGAGGACATGTGGCAGTAAAACAGGCTGAGCTCTCTGAAGATGAGTATAACCAGGGACAATCAAAGCCTCATTCTTCAAAGCCAATGCAACCAGTGCCGACTGAAGATTTTTGATTTTGCTAACAATTGTGTCGATAGCGTCACGACACCAAAGCCTGGAATCAGTAGCCACTTGGTCGTTTCTGCTGCGTGCTGTATGAAGTTTCTTTGCAGGTTCCCCAATCAGATCAGTAAGGGCTGCTTCAATGTTCATGTGCACATCCTCTCGATCAGTCCTCCATTCAAATTTATCAGCTTCAATCTGTTTCTCGATATCATCCAGACCTCTCAAAATGCTATCTTTGTCGCTATCAGTTATGAGCCCCTGCAAGAATGTAACCACCAACATTTTCCTCACTTTACAAATTTGCATTACTAAAAGATATCAATTAATATAAAAAGCAACCATTCTTACCTAAATCGAATCATGACATTAAATTGAAGAGCAAAGAAGCTCTCATCTTCAAAATGCTCAGTAGGAACAAACAATCACTTCCGTTATCAAGCGAAGATCACAACTTAGAAACAAGTTTGTGTAAATTAAAATCAAAGTTTTCAGATGAAATTTAAACAATGCAGCAAGTAGAAGCAAAGTAAAACCTGGTGAGCGAGCATTGTAGCATGAGCTTTGCTACCCATAATGTCATGCTTGTAGAGAACCTTATCGAAGGAAATTGATTCAGAGAATTTCTCCACCTTCTCAGTGACACTCTCTTCGAACCTGCCTCCCCATAGTTTCGCCTCCTTTGAGGCTGCGTCGTCGTCATCGTGGCTCATTGAGCGCAACGGCGGCAGACACCGTGACTTGCTTCCCGGCGGGAGAAAAGAGACGGAACGGTGTGTAGAGGAAGGAGGATTGGTAGGCGACGGAGAGAAGAGAAGACTCTGCGAAAAGGAGAGATCAGTTGCTCCCATTGAGTAAAGTGGAGGAGAAGAAGGGTTTCAGTCTTTCAGATTTCCAAATGGGTTTTTGCGGCGATAACAGTCAGATACTTATTGGTACGGTCAAAGGAACTTTATTTTTCAATTTTAACCGGTCTGGTTTGGATATCGAAAATTATTCCGTTTCGTTTACGGTTTAATACGATTTTGGTTTTTGTTTAAATCTTTTTAACATCGGGTTTGGTTCAAATCATTTTTTATTCCGCGAAGGTCATTCCGTTTTTCAGTTCAAATCGATCTGATTTCAGTTACAGTATGTTCCAAACTTCGAAGTAGTTCGAACTTACGATGTTGTGTTAAAAAAAAGATCGCTTTAACTGAATCCTTTTCTAATTAAAACCTGAACTATATGAATAAAAGCTTCATGATTTAAAATCTTGAAATCCAATTTAACTAATTTCATATGATTAAGAAAACGTCTAATCATTCACAGCTTCTGAATCACTCTTAACTTAGCACTTCTTGCTCTGCGATTCAGTCTCTCCTCATCCTCTGAAGGCGTTATTGGTCTCTTTGTCAGTATTACTCCTTTTGAACCAATCACAGTCTGTTTGACCCACGCTTCTTCTTCTTTCAATTCCTTCTCTACTCTTTCTTCGATTTGCCTTTCTGGTTTTATACTACTTCCCTCGCCGTTTATCTCTTCTCTTTGAAACCCTAAGATGTCGAGGAACGTTTGTTTCACAACCCGATCCTCCAAACTATGAAAGGAAATTACTGCTAATCTCCCACCTGGAGACAGAACATCGAATGATGAGTAAAGAGAGTTTTGTAGCGTCTTCAGTTCGTCGTTCACTGCGATCCTAAGGCCTTGAAATACACGTGTTGCTGTCTTTATCCAGCCTTGTCTACCTCCTACAAAATTTCAGATGTAAGTCCAAATACAGATTAAACAGGGCTATCTTTCTTCATCAGTATATACTGTGAAAACTCTATATTTTCTAATATTTTCATGATCTTATTTTGGATCACTCATTGATATGAAGTAACTGGAACTCGCATTGGGATGCGAATGCAAAGCAAGAAAGCTCAAATAGATTACTAGATATCGAAGCAGAAAAAGAAAACAAAGAGTATCAATGGATTTAAATATTTATTACCTCTGCTTCCTGGTGACATACCCCGAATGAGATCCACTAGTTCACCAGTAGTATGTAACCCACC
Organism: Lepidium sativum; assembly: GCA_023374145.1. Taxonomy (NCBI): domain Eukaryota; kingdom Viridiplantae; phylum Streptophyta; class Magnoliopsida; order Brassicales; family Brassicaceae; genus Lepidium; species Lepidium sativum. Next base: position 59,039 of record JAKUCM010002622.1, on the reverse strand, counting down.
ATTAAGTCGAGCCTTAACAATTCTATTTTGAAGTGAATACCAATTGCTTTCTTCCCCATAGTCTCGTAGAACTCTCCCTAGTTCAGATTCTGGCCAAAAATTTACTATATCTTCTGCTGTCAGAGTCGCCTGTCACATGTTAGCTGATAGGTTAGGAGAAATTTCAGCAGAAGTTCCAAGATATACAAAAGCAAGAAGTTTTGTTCTACTGCAAGAAGATCTGAGTACACTCCTCACCTGAGGATCCATCCGCATATCAAGAGGTCCCTCTTGAAGAACGCTAAACCCTCTTTCGGGATTGTTTACCTGTCCAGTAAAGCAGCTTGTACAAGCATGGGTGAGTGATGTCAACAATACAAAGAAACACAAAAGTTACTTGTTAAATCACAAATTTTACCTGCATAGATGACATTCCTAGGTCCATAAGAACGCCATCAACACCTACATCTAACAATTCCGGATGCGTATCAGCAACCACAGATTTGATGTACTTGAAGTTCTTCAACACGATAGAAGCCTTCAATGTTGGATGCATGAGAGAATCAATATGAAAGTGACCCAGTTTTCGTGCAACAGGATCAACATCCATTCCAATAAATTGCTTCAATTCAGAGTGGCTTTGAATAATCTGAAAGACAAATTTACAATGTTACCTTACATATCCAACTAAAAGTAGCAAAGAAACATCTGAAATAAATTTATCGTAGCATAAGAACTTCATCATACACAATAATCCATTTCCAGCGGTAACTGAATCACACAAGATCCTACTTAAGAGCTTAGTCATTTTAGCTAATCAATCAAAAATCTGTTCAAATTTAGAAGACGGGACTTACAGAAGAAGAATGACCAGCTGCGCCAAGGGTACAATCCACGAAACTCTGTAAGCGAACCGAAGAGAAGACGTCGACAACTTCCCCGAGCATCACTGGCACATGCGAAGACGGAACCTCGTCACCGTCGGCGATTTCATACTCTTTGCTCGACCGTGTCCTCCTCTTTTCCTTATTCACCACTGCTTCCGCCGTCTCTCTAGACACCTCAATCTCTTTTCTCCTCTTCCTCTTCTCTTTCTCCTTCTTCTTCGTCTCGCTCGAACTGTGATTTCCCGCAGTTACATTGATACTACGTCGAGGAAGGCTTATGAGAATCTTATCCTTGTTTCTCGAGAGAATCGAGGAGCATAGAAATAGCTGCTTAGCCCTAATAACCCCCGCCATTTCCATTTCTTCTGCTCATGCCTTCGTGTTCGCCATTGTCGTGGGATTATCAGAAGAAGAAATTGTACTGGTTTGGTCAATCAAAGTTCTCACTCAAGACAGAAGAAGATGTGTTCGTTTCTCAATTTGGGCCTTTAAAACATGGGCTGGCCCAATAGTATTGAAAACAACATCCTTTTCGCTTTCTAAGCAGCGAAATGCGCGTGGTTTCTTTGCCCTAGAACCGGCAGGAAGTTAACACGAAAACGTTCGTTCCTCGGTGGTGAAGCGGCGGTTGTAATCGACATCGACGCCGAAACTGTTCCGACAACCTCGCTGAACTGGGGTTTTTGTCCTGTTATCTGTCAATTTCATCGGAAATTTTGCAAAAATATTCGATATGCCGCCTCCAGGTAATTCTTTGTTCAATGGAGACTTTTTAGTAAATTGATATAGCCCATCACCTTGAGAGTTTCTCTGTTTCTTAGCAAAAACTAGTAATGTGTAATGAAATTGTAAGATTTGATGGGTTCTTTCTGTAGAAATTTCGAAAAGGGTCTTAGACGCAAAGCTTGAAGCTTGCAAATTCGCATTCTTGAAGCTAAGTGCGGTTAAGGTGACGAGAATGAAGAACTATAAGCAACTGCGTACTATGCTTATGTTGAAAGAAATAGCTCGACGTGGTGCTGATCGAGATTTTCTTAAAGTAACTCTGAAACTAGATTCATTTTCCATGTTAGTATGAGTTTATTAGTATCTTCCTCTCTGATTTGTTTAATATTCTAACACCAGTTACATTCTTTGATTCAGGATCCAGAGAATAGTGTAACCCGAATTCTGTGTTCGGTTCTAAAGCAAGTAGTAAGTGCATATATATATGCGCTAGAGTAAATGCCAGGGTCAGTAAATGTGTAAACGACTTAAAAGTTCGAATTTTGCGCAGGTGAGTAACTCAGACCGTTCTGTTAAGTCTCTTCGTGGATTTCACTATGAGACATTAGATGATCAAGAGAAGCAACAAGTGACGAGGATGATAGCAAGTGTACAAGGAATGGGTAGTAGAAAATACGAACCAGAAACTGTTGATCATCCTGATGACATAACTGAGCCAATGGAAATGGAGATTTATTTGGGAAATGGAGATGATTCTGTTGTCGGAGATTTTGGTGACATTGTTTTAGAATCAATCTCATGGCCTTTAGAGTCACAGCTAACTCTTGAATGGGTTGAGACTTTGATGGGTTTGTTAAACCAGTTCACATGGAAGAACTCTATTTCCGAGCTCCCTTTGATATTGCCACATTCTGTGGCTTTCTCGCTGGTGGAATGTGCTTCGCATATTCTAGACAAAGAAGCCAATTGTGTTAAAATCAACTGCTGTAGTGAGAATTCTAGAGTGATTGTGGTTGGGGATCTACACGGTCAAGTACATGATCTCCTCAAAATCTTTGAACAATCAGGAAGGCCTTCACAGAACCAATTGTTTGTATTCAACGGTAATTACATAGGTCGAGGTTCTTGGAGCCTAGAAGTGTTCTTTGTTCTCTTAGCTTGGAAGGTACATACATATTTTAATTACTTGTTTCCATACGTATTAGATTGTTTGTTGTGGAACCATAACTTGAAGTGTTTGACCTTTCTCATGTATTGTCTTTTAGATTGTAATGAACCTGTATCGTGCTGAAGCATTAGTCTTAAGGTTTACTTTGGATTTTTTAAGTGTTGAAGGGCTCTTATTTGTTTTCGGTAGATATCATATAGATCATTCATTATGAGTTTGCTAGATGTTAACACTAAAGCATTAGATCTAAGGTCCTAGATATGTTTTCTTTCGTTCTATCTGCCTTATCTTCTTAATTCATGACAAATTGTTCCCATCTGGTCACACTCGTTCCTAACTACAGATTCTGATGCCTGAGAATGTATTTTTACTTCGAGGAAGCTCTGAAACAAGAGTTTCTGCAGAAGAGCTTGACTTCTTGAAAGAAACATGTGACAGATACGCTGAGCATGGTCCAATGCTATACTCCAAGTGTATCGATTGTTTCAAAATGTTACCTTTAGCATCAGTGATATGTAATAGCGTCTACACAACTCATGGAGGTCTCTTTCAAAGTTCTCGGGTCCATGAAGATAGCACAAATCCGTCTTTGTTGTTGGGTTCTCTAGAGGAACTTGACAGAGTTGAGAGGAGAAAAGCTGGTGAAAATGATGATGAGAATATAACTCTTAATCATGTGTTATGGTCATGTCCATGGATGGCCGATGGTCTGAGTGAAAGCAATTACAAGGGCCTTCTCTGGGGAGCTGATTGCTCTGAAACTTTTCTAAAACAGTCAAACTTAAAGGTAAGTGTATCGCTTTGGATAAAACCTGCTCTCCAAATTGATACTCCAATTTTGTATGCAGAATTTAATCTGTTTGGTTTCCATCTTAGCTGATTATAAGATCACATGAAGGCCCCGATGCTAGAGCAGATAGAGAAGACATGGGAAACATGCTAAGTGGTTACTCGATAGATCATGAAGTAGAATCTGGAAAGCTTTACACAATATTCAGTGCTTCAATGTTCTCGCAGGTCCTTCTCTTTAACACTCGTTCAACAAACAGAATTCAAATGCTACCTGTTATGTTGCTTATCCAACTGGTTCTTCTACTTTCAGGGTTCAAGAAACTATGAAAACGAAGGCGCATATGCTATTCTGGAGCCTCCCAACTTTACAGAGCCCAGATTTGTTTCTTATATAGTTGAAAATGTCCCAAGGGTAAAAAACTTGAAATACTGGAGATTTCTGAGTTTTCAAGCAATGTCTTGGGCTTATTATTGTGTTTTCTTTCATAGTTACAACATCAAATCATAAGCCATGGATCTTCAAATCAACAACAGCAAATGTGGGAGCATAGAACAGGACACGACTTTGCGTCAGTAGGGATATCTAATCCGCCTTCTTGGACCGTTTCTTTGCAAAATGACCCGAGTCAGATCCTTCAACTTCGAGAGCCTCCTCAAGTCTTTGAAGGTCTTCCACTTCCCGACACCATGGAGGTAATTTTGATTATTGTATGGTTATATTGATTGTTTATGACAATGATATTTGATATATGATCGGATGATTTCAGGAGCCTCACAAATCAAACTATGACTACTTGTTTAGACTCATAAGCGCTCTAAAACAGGAGATTCAAACTAGGGTATAAATACATATAAAGTCCACCATTCGTTTCTTCACAAGCACGTAATCTCTTGTAAAAAGACTGACCTTCAGGTTTGTGTTTGTATATGTGCAGGACAATCGCGAGAAAGAATTGGTAAGCCATGAAAACCAAACTATAAACATATCTATTGTTCAAAATGAATTTTAAGAAGAATTAATCAGAGTGTTTTAAACAAACGTAGATGGATCATTTGACGAAGACGAAAGCTACATTAGAAGCCATAAGCCAAATGTCATCTTCACTCTGACCATTAAGACCCAAACCCAACGATTTTGCTCTGTGTTTTTCCTTCATCTTAGTACTGTAAAAAATCATTTGTAATTTTTCATTTCACTTTTAGCTTTCCTCAATAAATACATCTTTGATCAATCAACTACAGAAAAGGAAAATTCAAATTGACCAGTCTTATTCAAAAAACAAAATAAAAATTAAATAGAAACACCAAACTTTTTTCGAATTTATTGTGGTATTTTCCCAACGACATTTGGTAAAATTCATAAATGGTCTTACAATATTACTTGCCGTTTAAAATTCTTTTTGTTGACTGTATATTGTAATTTGTGTTACTTCATTACCATTTCTTTGGTCAAACGTTACTCAATTTACATTTATTTATACTCATTTTGATCTTCAAAAGTTTGAACTTAAAATTGCAATTTATCTACTGACAAAAAAAAAATCACAAATTATTTATTTGAGCAAAAATATAAATTGGTGAATACAATTGTTGTCAAAAGCAAAAAAAGAAAGAAAAAAGTAGCAATTGCCAAATGTTTATAGATTTTTAATTAAAGAGAGATTTTGTAATTAAAACGTGGAGAGCGAGAAGTGATAGCATTAAAAGAGATTCAAAAGATTCAAAAGTTTCCCTCCGAAGGAGATCGAAGTCGAAAGAACACTCTGTCATCTCGTGATTCTCATTAATAACATTCCTCTCTTTCTCTCTCTCTTTTCAATCCCGATTCTGATCTCTCATATAAATCTCTTTCTCTTTTGTTTAACTCTCTTATCGTTAGTGATCGGTTCTGGAGGTGAATTTTGAATTCTCCGATGGATGACGGTGGAGGAGTAAGAGCAGGATGTATTCGAATCAGGTGTCCGTCTCCACGGCGAATCGTGGCGAGGTTGTTCTCTCCGCACGGGAAGATCAAAGGGAAGAAGACGGCTATGGCGAGAGGACGGATCAGAGACAGTGACTCGGTGAGGATCAAAACTTGTCCCGAGGATGATCATCCTGGACTTGGCCGTTTTTCAGATTCTCCTCCACCGTCGATTCAATCCGGTAACTAATTATTTTTCATTTGCACGAAAGTTTCGGCGAATTGTGATGATTGATCAATTCACAGAAAACTCCTTTAGCATTCCCATAGCGAGTCGATCGTCATTCATAATTCGCATGTTTTAACAAGGAATTTTTCTAATAACATAGATGATCGTATGAATCTTCATCTCAATTTGCAAGAATACTCGTGTCTAATGAGATTTGGAAATGATATTATATCTAAACAATCTCTGATCCTTGTAGTTGTGTTATTGTTTGAGATGAATTATCTTGGATTAATTCAATGGTCTCTCATTTCTGGATTGAAATCTATTTTGGTCTGTAGAACTGCAAAGAAGGGAATTCTTGTTCAGCATTGGAGTAAGTTGTTATCTGCTACATTTGATTGCTACCGGTAGAGAAGAAATTCACAGGATACTCGAGCTACGAAATGATTTAGAGAAGTTCCTAAAATGTCGAGACGAAGATTTGAAGCGAAAACAGCAAGAGTTTGTCGAGTTACGGAACGATATAGAGAAGTTTTTACAATATCACAATGAAGAACTAAGGCGAAAACAGCAAGAGCAATGTGAAACCTCTGTGTACTCAACCACAAGTGAAGTTGTAGATGGTCCGGTATCTTCTACTCATCAATATTACTCTCCACAGACACAGGAGACATCTATGTGTATTGGAGGTGAAGGAGAAATGGATCAGCTTGAAGCAGAACTTGAAGCTGAGTTTAAGCTTCTTCAGTTTGGTAAAGACCAGGATGGTAGACGTTCCAAGCTCAAGGTATACTTGACTCTGAATTTCTGAGACTAAAGGATCAAAGATTCTGATTCGAAGTTCATGATCACTGAAAACGTATTTGACCAATTTAACGTCTCTTATATGGTTCCTGATCATTTGAAGTTAATGATCACTGAAAGCGCATCGGTAATATAGTTCCTCTTCTCTTATGTAACTGTATATCATGTTTTTGTGAAAACGATTCGCAGGAGGTTTTAGAGAAGAGTGAAGACTCAGAGGGATTAAGATTGGGACACATGTATCCAGGAGCAGTGGAGGAACAGCAAGGAGTGTGTCCATATGAGCTTGAGAGAAGACTACATGAGCTCATGGAGACAAGAAAAGAAGAGGAGATAAAGGAGATGGAGATTGCATTGGAAGATGCTAAACAAAGGCTTCAAATGAAGGAGACAGAAGCTTCTTGGTGGAAAGACACTGCTTATATAGTCTCTGAACGTATTCCAGAGCCTTCTAGAATCAACTACAACTCTCGAACTCATCCTTACCCTCTCTCTTGATGAGGTTAATAATTTTGTTTTTCATGTTTTAGTAGCAGCAATAAAATGAAGAGAATATGTAATTTTTGTGAAGAAGCATCATGTTAAATAATGGATTTGCTTTAATTTTTAAAAGTTAAAACTTCTACAATTTGTGGGCCAATGAAATGTCGTACTGAGATGGAAGTTTGTACTTAGTTAATTTTTTTTTTGTGTTGTCTCTTAGCAATAAAAATAATAAAAAGTTTAAAAAATACAAAATTAAAATACTAAAAGCAGGTGAACAATGATGTCTTTGGATACTTAGCCCAAATTAGAGACTTTTTTTTTTTATTGTCAGCCTCGAAAACAACTTAGCTAAGAACACTATAGACTAAAAAACAATAACCACTAACCCAAAATCAAAGATCGAAGCTAATATTAAAAAAAAACGAATTAACACTAGTTGCGTAATTAAAAGTATCTCAAAAATGAAAATCATGCTTCTACAAATGCAAGAAAAAATCTCACTCTTCATTACATTGGCCAATAATGAAGATTAGACTTGTACACCGGCGAGAAAAAATTAGCACTTGCTAATGAAATTCAGGCTTGTACTTAATTTACTTATTTCAAACTTATTTTTTTGAATTTTATATTAGCAATAAAAAGCTGGCCCAGTTTATGAATATAGTTGGGCCCAAATCATTGGATCTCGGATCTTGTTTCGATATCAGCGTTTCGGGTTTTGTGATCGTAATACTGTATTTCTTGTTTCTTGAGAAAATAAATGAAGGCATTTGTACGAAAAGTATTATTAATTTACAAAAAAAGAAAGAAAGTCCAAAGCACGTCAACGCGAGAATTAGGGGAGCGAGAGGGAGAAGAAGCTTCAATTTTCCAGGTAAGTCCTATGAATTTCTTTATTCACAAATGCTATCTCTAGCTGCATCTCTTTGGTTACTTACATCATCAATGGCGCCGATGTTTTGCAGAAGCGGCATGGCAAAAGTAGTCGAGTCGGATTCTGGTTCTGGGGGTTCTAGTATCTTGAGTCTTGAATCGATCAGAGAATCGTTGATTAGGCAGGAAGACAGCATCGTTTTTAGCTTGATCGAGAGAGCTAGGTTTCCGCTCAATTCCCCTGTATTCGATGAATCTCGCTGTCTAGATTCTGGAAATTCCTCTTCTCTCACTGAGTTTTTTGTTAGAGAGACAGAAATCCTCCAAGCTAAGGTTCAAAATTCCCATTTCGAAACTGATCCTTGGTGTCAAAATTAGATATGGAGATATCAATGCATCGTTTGACTTGGTCTGCATAGGTTTTATTATAAATTAGCAGAATTCAAGCTACAAGTCAGTTTGATTCACATTTGAATAAGCCTTAGTGGAACTGGAATATGCCTGTATATCTCATTATGTGAAAAATTCCAACTTATACTCTCGTTATGATTTTTGGTTTCTCTATAGTTGTGGATATTGAGCATACATGTTTGTTCGTTGGTTCATTTGAAAGTCTCATATATGTCTGTGTTTGTAGGTGGGAAGATATGAGAATCCAGAAGAGAATCCTTTCTTTCTTGAGGACATTCCAATCTCGATGTTTCCTCCGCACAAGTATCCACTGGTATGTAATGTAGTCAATTCTGTAAGCAATTTCCCTAGTACTACTCTTAATGTTTGAACCAAACAATACTTTTCTTTTCTCTTGATTAGGTTCTGCACCCCAAGTCTTCATCTGTTAACATAAACAAACGCATTTGGGATGTTTACTTTAAAGAATTGCTTCCTTTGTTTGTCAAACCCGGCGATGATGGCAACTATCCATCAACTGCTGCTAGTGATCTCGTGTGTTTACAAGTAAGGAGACCATTTAATTCACAGAAGTAGTTCCTTATGTGTTTATGTCTGATTTTATGGTTGATCTCGTGAAGGCTCTTTCAAGAAGGATTCACTACGGTAAGTTTGTTGCTGAGGTCAAATTCAGAGATGCTCCACAAGATTACGAGCCTGCAATTCGTGCTCAGGTAATACTCTTGTCATGGTGTGATTTGGTTTCACTGTAGTTTTATATGAAATGATAACACCATAAAAGTTGAAGTTTTGAAAACTATGTAGGACAGAGAGGCATTGATGAAGCTCTTGACGTTTGAGAAAGTAGAAGAAATGGTTAAGAAGAGAGTCCAGAAGAAAGCAGAAACGTTTGGACAAGAAGTCAAGTACAACAATGGTGGTGATGAGAGTGGGAAGAAGTATAAAGTTGATCCATTGCTTGTCTCTCGCATCTATGGAGAGTGGCTTATCCCTCTCACTAAGCTCGTCGAGGTTGAGTATCTTCTACAACGTCTCGACTAAATTTGAGATCTGAAAAAGGACAAGGTTATATGTGAAATATTGTGGAAAATACAAGATTAATGAATGCATTGTACCAAACCTGGAATCTGGATTGAACATCCACGTTAAATAATATTAAATACTCCCCTCTGTTTCACTTAGATGTTTCAGAAAAAAAAGATGTGTTTCAATTTATAAGATGTTGAGATGTTTGTAAAACATCTATATAGAATTATATATATTTGACTATTAATATTTTTCCATATTTAATGTGATTGGTAAAATTTATTAAACTAAACTATCTCAAAGCAAATAGCTTTTAGCTTAGTGGCAGACGGTAAGTCCACATAAGACAGCTCATTTGCACAATTAGGGATCGAGTCCCTCCGCCTACATTATGTAGGAATTTGGCTATTAGGTCAGCCAGTTGTGGCCCAATCTAATTTGCCGTTGACAAAAAAAAAAAAAAAACTAAACTATCTCAAAAATATTTATTAATAAAATTTCAAGTTTTTTAACATGTGTGTTTATATGTAAAAAGTCTTATATTATAAAATAATATAGGAGTATTTTGTACTATGTATTTAATAAATCAAACAAAAGTATTCGATTTTGAAAAAATAAAAAAGTAATGGGTCAACGATCGAAATTTTTCTTGAAAATATCAAAAATATACATATTTATCCAAAAATATGTATCATTATAATTTACTCAAAAATATATATCATTATAATTGACTCTGTAAGAAGTTTAAGACTTTAATTTTTCCTCCCAAACTAACAGAACAATCTGGAGAATATTAATCTGTAATAGTTTGGAAGAGGTATTAAATGCCTAAAAAATTTCACAAAATCTGATGCATACTTCATATCTGAATTTTTTATATTTTCGGGAAATCTAGATCTTCGATCAAAAATAACCCATAGCAAAAAGTAAATAATAAAAGTAAAAATATATATATTGGACCCGAAACTGAATGGATATTTAAGTGGGCCTCAGATTTAAGATTAAAAGTGGGCCCATTGATATTTGTCAGGATGTGACAGAATAATTGAATGAAGAGTCATCACTTCTTTAAATTTTTCTAAAATTAAGGAAAAATAAATAAAAGCTGAAAAGGTCGCCAATGGTTTCTCGTTGGCCCTATTTATTTATTTATTTATTTATATAATTTGATGATTATCCATTAGAAACACCTTCAACGCTCCACTCAACGCACTTGTCAGCTGTCTCTTCCTTCTTCTCTAGGGTTCTCAAACTTCAATCTCGAGCTCCAACTCCGATCCGTTCTAATCTCAGGTTTGAATCTCTCATTCTTGGCAATCACAGGTCTGAGTATCCGTTTAAGATCATTCTCTTTTCGATCTGTTCCCATTAGATTCTTCGTGGAGCTCTTCAGTTAGTTATCCGATGATTGTGTGATTGCTTCCTCTCATAGATCTCGTTTTCAGTAGTGATTGCTCTTGGTTTTTCTTTTAATGATGATTTGATTGCGACAGGTGAAACATGCAAGCTGTGGTTCGATCCTTGGTTTCCGGTGGAAATGTCATGAAAACCTGTGTGCTGCAACATCTCCGTGTGATTGACCCGGCGATTCAGCCTTCTGCGTTTTGTTCACGCTCCGAATCTACTCAATCTGCTCGTATAGAGGAAACTGGCTTCGAGAGCACGACCATTTCTGACGTCATGAAGGCCAAAGGCAAAAATGCTGATGGATCTTGGCTTTGGTGTACTACTGATGACAGTGTCTACGATGCTGTTAAATCTGTATGCTAATTCATATATATGCCTTTGCCTTTTAGATATTAATCGATGTTAAGTGTTTTGCTACTAACTATCGATTGCTGTGTTTTAAATTGTTTAGATGACACAACACAATGTTGGTGCCTTGGTGGTTGTGAAACCTGGTGAGCAACAATCTCTTGCTGGAATCATTACCGAGCGAGGTAAGCTATATTTGACTCCCAAAAGGAAAGTTTTGCGTTGCGTCTTTTGATATGCGTGATTTATTTGCTTCTATCTACATTACAATATTCTTCAGATTACCTAAGGAAGATCATAGTGCAAGGGAGATCATCCAAATCGACAAAAGTTGGGGACATTATGACTGAAGAGGTATGAAACTTATGTAGATCCACGATTTTATGATTTTCTTCACTTATGTGGAATAAAAGCTGATTAGATCTGTGAACTGGCAATTTCAGAATAAGCTTATCACAGTGACACCGGAGACCAAGGTCTTGCGGGCTATGCAACTGATGACAGGTAAGCAGAAAAACTTATACTTTGTCCATAAAAGGTGCCAGCTTTTGAGGTTAAGACCTACTGAGGCAAGTATGTCAATACGGTTTTGTGACCTTCAATGTGCAGATAACCGAATCAGGCATATTCCGGTGATTAAAGACAAGGGCATGATCGGAATGGTTTCCATAGGAGACGTGGTCCGTGCAGTGGTGAGTGAACATCAAGAAGAGCTTCAACGGCTAAATGCATTTATTCAGGGAGGTTACTGAAAGAAAAGTACACATACCCTTTGTGTCTGGTCTTGTGTTTCTGAATCTGAAAAGCTTTCCGATCAATGTATATATGCTGTAGTCCTTGTTGTTGTTGTTGTTGTTGTTGTTGTTGTTGTTGTTGTGTTGTATTTCGATGTTGTGTTGTTTCGTTGTTTAACTTGTCAAAAACGAAGGCCTTGTGCTCCTTGTCTCCTTGCAGGAGAATAATACCATGGACTCTGATCTCTTGATGAAAGAGTATGATGTTTGTTTTTGTTATGAATCCTGCGTCAAGTATCTTTTCTATAAATGGATCGAATGTGACATATATAGTTGGGTTTCATAAAACTTTTATATACATCTGCAAAAATGTTGGACACAAATGTTAAGGGAAGACAAACAAGATCAAATTGTTAAAGTGGAGAAATCTCGTTGACTTCCTGCTTGAGTTGTAAGCAAAGCGACAAAAAGAAAATTTAGGCCCATTAGTTAAACTATGATGTACGCTCAGTAGTTAGACTATGGATTTAGGCCCATTTGTTACAGCTTTTGGAAAGACTTCTTGACGTGGCGAACTATAAGTGGTTGATAAGGATCAAACAGTTACGAGCCAAACCGGTTGATAACCGGCGGTATGTATGACACATTGCATTTATTTAGTCAGGCGGGTATTGGTCGCGAAGCGTATAAGAGTCATATACAACTGCAGCGTGGCTTCAGATCTGGTAATTTCTTCTTCCTTCACAGCCATGGCTATGGAGTTTCGGTGGAGCAGCAGCAGAATATTGGAATCTTCTTCTCGATCCGCGATTGCATTCATTCTTCTGCTCTTCGTCCATAGCGCTAACTCTTTCTATCTTCCAGGTGTTGCTCCTCAGGATTTCGAAAAGGTAAAACGTCCGAATTTGTGCTCCTAGACTTTTAGATCTGAATTAGATCTACTTGATCTGTGTTTCGATTTTTCTGAGCTTATTCGTACTTGATCCGTGGGAAAGGGAGAGAAAATGAGAGTCGGTGCCGATGCACCGACTTTTAGCTAACTTTTTCTTACTGTTTCTAAGAGAATAGGTAATTTGTTTCGTCTGAGGCTTTGATTTTACTTCGTTCTCGTTTGAAGAAACTCTCGATCTGGACAATGTCACATCTTAGGCAAACTACATCGATTTTTGCTCTTCTGGATTACCATATTCCTTGTTATTTTGATTGCTTTTGCTAGGTTCTTAGTGATCTTTACTCTCTCTTGCGATTACTACGTAAGCCCAAGTTGTGGGTGCAGGGAAATGGCCGACCCTGCATGCTAGATTACGAGTATCAGTTAAAGTAGTTGCATGTTTACTAGAAAATCCAGATAACAGACGTCAAAAGATTGCGCAGAATCGTATTTTTCTGATCCTTGCTTGTATGTAGGGTGATGAGTTGAAGGTGAAAGTGAATAAATTGACTTCCATAAAGACTCAGCTTCCATACTCGTATTACTCCTTGCCTTTTTGTCGCCCGAAGAAGATCGTGGACAGTACTGAGAATCTTGGAGAAGTGCTTCGGGGTGATAGGATAGAAAATGCCCCATATTCGGTTAGTCTATATCTCAATTTAATTCGTAATTCATCAGGCTGTCTACAGCACATTAACTCTTTAACATTTTCGAATCTAAAACAATTGCAGTTTAAAATGCGGGAGCCACAAATGTGCAATGTTCTCGGCCGGGTCACTCTTGATGCGAAGACAGCCAAAGCGTTTAAAGAAAAGATCGATGATGAGTACAGAGTCAACATGTACGACCAAAAATATTAAATTTTTATTTTTATCTTTGTATGAAGAACAGCTTCCTCTTGTCAGTTTTCTTACAAATCACTCTTGTGTGCACTAGGATCCTCGACAACCTTCCTCTGGTGGTTCCAATCGAAAGAGTGGACCAGGGTTCTCCCTCTACCGTTTATCAGCTCGGTTATCATATTGGTCTTAAAGGCCAGTATGAAGGGGTAAGTGGGTTATTGTTAAAACAATTTTGAATGTATCCGAAGTCTCGGTTTTCTAAGTTGCCTTTTATATACACAGAGCAAAGAGCAAAAGTTCTTTATGCACAATCACTTGGCATTTACAGTCCGGTATCACAGAGATCTGCAAACTGATGCTGCAAGAATTGTGGGATTTGAAGTCAAACCGTTCAGGTGCAGTATGTTTTTATATATTTTGAATGTCTCTTGGGGATTCCCTGCCATCAGTACTGACAGTCCTTCCATTGGTTTATAGTGTTAAGCATGAATATGAAGGAACGTGGAGTGAGAAGACCCGTCTGACGACCTGTGATCCTCACACAAAACGTCTGGTCGTTAGCTCGACTACCCCTCAAGAAGTTGAACAAAAGAAGGAGATTATCTTCACTTATGATGTCGATTTCCAGGCAAGTTTTTGTTTTTTACACTCTGCAAAATTGTGTCTCAAGTGAATGCTATTGGACTTATGTTTGCAATATTTTTTCTGATATCCTGGTGCTGTTATGTCCAGGAAAGTGATGTGAAGTGGGCATCTAGATGGGATGCTTATCTTCTGATGAGTGATAACCAGATTCACTGGTTCTCTATTGTCAATTCTCTGATGATCGTTCTGTTCCTTTCTGGTATGGTAGCAATGATAATGCTGAGGACACTTTACCGAGACATTTCACGATACAACGAGCTGGAGACACAAGAAGAAGCTCAAGAAGAGACAGGATGGAAGCTCGTCCATGGTGATGTTTTCAGGCTTCCTACCAATTCAGATCTGCTCTGCGTGTATGTTGGTACAGGGGTCCAGTGCTTAGGTATGGTACTTGTCACAATGATCTTTGCCATGCTCGGGTTCCTCTCCCCTTCGAATCGGGGTGGTCTGATGACTGCAATGCTCCTGCTCTGGGTCTTCATGGGTCTCTTTGCTGGTTACGCCTCTTCTCGTCTATACAAAATGTTCAAAGGAACAGAATGGAAGAGAATCGCCTTCAGAACAGCTTTCTTGTTCCCGGCAGTTGTTTCAGCAATCTTCTTTGTCCTAAACGCTCTCATCTGGGGACAGAAGTCATCTGGGGCCGTGCCCTTTGGGACAATGTTTGCCTTGATCTTCCTCTGGTTTGGCATTTCGGTTCCTCTTGTGTTTGTTGGTGCTTACATCGGGTTCAAGAAGCCAGCTGTTGATGATCCTGTGAAAACCAACAAAATTCCGAGGCAGATACCAGAGCAAGCTTGGTACATGAACCCGGTTTTCTCAATCCTAATTGGAGGAATTTTACCGTTTGGAGCAGTGTTCATCGAGCTCTTCTTCATCCTAACATCCATCTGGCTTAACCAGTTCTACTACATCTTCGGATTCCTCTTCTTGGTGTTTGTAATCCTCATCGTTACTTGCGCCGAGATAACCATAGTACTTTGCTACTTCCAGCTTTGCAGTGAGGATTACCTTTGGTGGTGGAGATCTTATCTTACATCAGGCTCATCAGCTCTTTATCTCTTCCTTTACGCGACCTTCTACTTCTTCACGAAGCTTCAGATCACCAAAATGGTGTCGGCCATGCTTTACTTTGGGTACATGCTCATTGCTTCTTACGCATTCTTTGTTCTCACAGGAACAATTGGGTTCTATGCTTGTCTCTGGTTCACACGGCTCATCTATTCCTCTGTTAAGATCGATTAGATCATCATGCCGGTGACTGAGGAACAAAGAAGGAAAGGTGACTATAGTTTATCTTCTTTTTCTCTATTAAAAATGGTTTTGTTGCATTTTAGATCTTATTTTATTACAGAACAAAGGAATTTTAATATATGTAATACGTTTTAAATAGTGTAATTTGTTTGATTTGTCGAAAACACTTTTTTGATAATATGTGATTTATTTGTATGTCAATTTGGCCGCCCCAAGAAATATAATTATATGAAATATTCAACAATTGTTTTTTTTTGTTAATTGACAATATCCAATTTATAATTCGCACTCTTCTCCATATCCCTAAAATCTATAACTTGCAATAAGGTTTGAAGTTACTAAAATCTTTTACATGAAGTCGGTGATTAGGTGGATATGGGTATGTGACCATCAGAATTAGCTCTGGACATTCAATTTCGATTCGATTTTTCGGTTCTACAAATATAGTAACCAATAAATACTTATTAAATTTTGGTTCAGTTTGGTTATGATTCCAATTGTTGAAATGTGGTAACCAATGAATACATGTTAGAATTTGCTTTGGTTTCGGTTCAGTTTCAGTTATGAAAAATTCAATCGAATGAATTTCAAAAGAATATTGGTTTAGTTTTAAATAATTATTTTTTCAGAAAATAACCAAATATCTAGAAGATATGATTAGTTATAACCAAAAATAACTAAAGTATTTTAGTACGGACTGGTTTTGGTTTCAATTTGGTAACTTTCAGTTCTTGGAATCGAACCGAAATCGAGAGCTGAAATTATCTCAAATTAAAATCGAACGGTTCCTTTTAGAAACCAAAACCAAATTGAATGGAATTGAGAACTAAAGTTACTTAAAAATTGGAACTAAACAGTTTTTTTTTTGGAATCAAAACTGAACCAAACCAAAATTTTTAAATCGAATCTGTTCAGTTTTTCAATTTCAGTTATTATACCTATGCTTAATATTCAGAATAGTTCGACTATCAATAAACAATTAAAATAGTAACAATTTTGGAATGATTTGTCTTAAAATCCAAATTATATTTGTCAATCTTAAAAAATATGAAACCTTATTACGTGGTACACTGCCCACAAAAATGTTATCAATGGATAATTAATTGTTTAACTATATTACATTCTTTTTGTAAATTTGACTTAGTGAAGAATAAATATGTACATTGTCCACAGATGCACTAATCCCTAGATAAATTTTCAATAGTGAAAACCAACTAATATGCTTTGTAATTATAAGCATAATGATTTAAAATTAAGTAACAACACTAGCTCTAGGAAACGGAAAACACTGATATGTCGAACACCAACAAGGAGGAAACTTGTGATGGATGCTGCGGGTCCTTCGGCTATATACGATCACCCCATAGTAACAGCCACGACTCAGCCTACAAAAATGATTAGTCCAGAGGCTATTCATGCTTCCTCGAGTCATGCTCCTCAAATCCAACTAATCCCTGCGGTCAACAAGAAAAGAGTGGATTTTCAAAATCCATCTCTCTCTCTCCTTAAAGATACTATGCAAAAACTGTTAAAGTTTAGAAAACCCCTCAACATTTCATCGTCTAAAGGACATACAAACCCATATGTTCCCCGGATATAATTTTTCTTATAGAGACAAAGAATCAAGAAGCTTTTGTCATCAACAAAACTCAATTACTAGGATACACTTGACGCAAAGTAATAAATCCTCAAGGACATGGAGCACGAGGCTTACTTTTATTATGGAAAGAGGAGATCTCACTTGTAGTGATAGCTGAATCCCAAAACCACATTGAGGCTCGCATAATCTATGAAGGAAAATCCTTTTACTCATCATTTGTATACGGTGACACAGATAAAAGTAAACACAAGGGATTTTGGAATCACCTAACAGCGGTAAATGAAGTACGAAACTCACCTTGGCTCCTCATGGGAGATTTTAATGACATCACATGTAGCATGGAAAAACAAGGTGGACCTCAACGCCCTGAGAGTTCCTTTACGGATTTCCGCCTATTTCTCATAGTGTGTGACTTATTTGATGTCCAACATTCCGGTAATTACCTATCCTGGAGAGGCAACAAAATTCACAAGTAGTCATGTGTCGACTTGACCGAGCTTTGGCAAATCCGGCCTGGAATGACTTATTTCCAACAACTCAGTGTAGATACTTGTGGTACGAAGGTTATAATCTATTGGAATATAGTTCTTAAAATTCGATTAAGTCGTTAACCAAGGACAAACCGACAATGAACCCGGTTCAATTTAATAAAAGTAAGGTACATTGAGCTACGTATTGAATTCGTATAAAGAGACGAATAAGGTAACTTTATACGATATAGAGGAGTTCGGAGATTACAGAGAAGAAGAAGAAACAAGACGAAGAGAAAACAAAGAATCGAAAGAAAGAAGATACAGAAGCTCTTCGCTGTGACTCCTCTTCGATTCGTAGTTCAAGACATATTCAGGAGATTCATCTTGAAGGTTGGATACACATCTTCAAGTACATAGAAGAACTCTTTTTCTGGTTTTCCTCTTGCAAAATCTTGTATCAGATTAGAGGGCAAATCGTTAAAGTTCAGAAGCTACTGCTTCGACTCTGTAAATCGGCGGCAACTCGCGTCTTCTTCACTTTCAAGTTCCAACAATCTTTAACGATTTGATTGCATGTTCGGCAAAGAAGACTGAAAGTACGATGGCAAGAAATAGTTGCATTCCGGATTTATCGAGACTGCAACCACTCACCGGAGCTAATTACCGGAGATGGTACGAAGAATTACTATTCTTCTTCCAAGAAATCGGCATAGATTATGTTCTATTTGAAGATTGCGGATCCTCTGGTACTAAAGCTTCTAATCTCGGAGATTCCAATTCTTCGAAGATTTCAGGGGAGGAAAAATCCAAGGACGATCTTAACGACTCAATCTCGCAGAAGGATTCCGACTTCGTTCTGGCAAATAAAGGAAAGAAAGAAGGAACATACGAAGAGCATAACAGAACTTGCAGAGGACATTTGATTCGTCATCTCTGAGAGAGACTTTTTGATATCTATGTCGGGATGGAGTCTGCCAAGGAAATCTGGGAAAGTCTGAAGAAGAAGTATGGAGGAGAAGACAAAGGGAAGAAACAATATGTCACTTCGAGATGGACCACATTCCAGATGAAAGATGATCTTCCCATTCTGGAGCAACTTCTGGAATACGAGGCAATAGTTTCCAAAATTCAAGCCGAAGGTATGAGTATTGACAATTTTCTGGCTGCTCATGTTTTAGTAGATAAACTGCCTTCATCTTGGAATGATTATCGATCTAAACTCAAGCATGAGAAAAAGAAAATGACTCTGGACGAGTTGATCTTAGACATAATGATTGAGGAAGCCAATAGGAGGTTTCAAGGAACCTCTACAACCTCTAGTTTTGGGAACTCAGACACAAATCTGGTTGAGAGTTCTTCCTCTAAAGGAAAATTCAAGAAGAAGGCAAACAAGACTCAAAAGAAGTTCAATCAGAATCATTCGGTGGAGTTCAAGAAGAAGATAAAATGCTGGAACTGCAATAAGTTGGGACGTAAAAAGCAAGACTGCAAGAAACCTTTCGTGTAGAAGGAAACAGTAAAGGCTCACCTAACAGAGAATCTAGTAGCTGTCAAGAAGCCACTAGACACATATGCAATCAAGAAGCACTCTTTAGGAACATGGTGACAACATGATGTAAGAATGTGTTTCTAGGAGACGCCAACGCTTTGAAGGTGTCCGGAATCGGAGAGTTTGAGCTTTCATTGTCTTCTGGTAAAGTTCTTACACTTACCAAAGTCTTGTTGGTTCCTAATATACGTAGAAGTCTCATATATAGTGCTCTGTTGATGGTCACTGGTATTAAACAGACAATAGCTGCTGGGAAAATGGTCTTGACTAAGAATAGTGAGTATGTTGGAAAGACCTTTTGTATCAACAATCCGTTTGATTAGAAACCATGAACATCAATAAAGATGGAGATTATGCGTACATGTGTTGTAGTTTTGATGAATGGCATGGTAGATTAGGGCACTTGAATTCTAACTCCATGAATAGATTAAAGCACCTAGGCCTTATATCAATGAAGTCTGGTAAACCTTCTAGCAGATGTGAAGTATGTGTAGAAGCAAAACACTTTAGAAAACCTTTTAAGAATCTTGTTATCAGAGGCACTAGTTTATTAGAATTGATTCACACTGATATAGCAGACTTCAAAAACACATCTAGTAGAAGAGGAAAGAAATACTATATCACATTCATTGACGACTTCTCCAAGTTTTCTCAGGTCTTTTTTATGAACACAAAAGATGAAGCTTTTAATGCCTTCGTTCAGTACAAGACTGAAGTAGAAAAACAACTAGACAAGAAAATTAAGAGGATTAGATCTGATCGCGGAGGTGAGTACTCATCAGATCAATTCAATACATTCTGTATGAATGAAGGAATCATTCATGAATACTCGACTCCCTACACCCCACAGTAGAACGGGATAGCCGAGAGGAAAAATAGAACCTTGAAGAACATGATGAACTCCATGTTGATAAGCTCAGGGTTGTGTGATAAATTGTGGGGGAAGCTGTACTAACTGCCTGCTATATCCTGAACAAAGTTCCACACAAAGGTTTGACGGTGACTCCTTATGAAATGTGGAAGGGATTCTCACCTAATCTAAGCTATCTAAGAGTGTGGGGCTGCCTCACTAATGTCGGTCTTCCAGATTTCAAGAAGAGCAACATAGTAGCCAAGACGGGGGACTCTGTTCTGATAGGTTATGCTTCTAACAGTGCTGCCTACAGATGCTTGACATTCAACGCAGAGACAATGGCACTGGGACATGTTCTGGAATCCCAAGATGTGGTATTCTTTGAAGAATCCTTTCCCTTCAAGAAATCTTCCAGTAGAGCATCTAAAGGTCACACTGCGATAAAAAGAGTCTCAGAAGTAGATACATCGACTCCTAGGGAGAATAAGAGAATCAAAACACAAAAGGACTTTGGACCTGACTTCATAACAAGCTACATTGTGGAACATGAAGAGCTGAGTGAAGAGTTCGTGTTCACCTTCCTTATAGAAGAAAATCATGTATCTTATTCTGCAGCCATGAAGACATTAGACGTGATGTTTTGGAAAGAAGCCATAAATAATGAGTATGAATCCATACTCTCTAATCACACTTGGGAACTGGTGGACTTGCCAAGCGGATGCAGAGCCTTGAGATGCAAATGGATTCTGAAGAAGAAGCTAAAATTCGATGGAACCATAGATAAATACAAGGAAGATTGGTTGTTCAAGGCTTCAGTCAAAAACATGGAGTATACTACTTCGATACATACTCACCTGTGTTCAAAATAGCCTCCATCAGACTTCTTATGGCTGTAGCATCCTCGCACAAACTGATTGTACATCAGATGGACGTCAAGACAGCATTCTTGAAAGGTGATCTAGACGAGGAAATCTACATGATGCAACCTGAAGGTTTCATAGAGGAGGGACATGAGAACAAGGTATGTAAGTTGAAAAAATCTCTTTATGGGCTTAAACAAGCTCCAAAGAAATGGTTCAAAAAATTCAGTGCAACAATGATGGAAAATGGTTTCTCATTGAATTCTGGAGACACATGCGTGTTTAGTAAAGGTACAGTGATAAAATATGTAATCATCTGCTTGTATGTAGATGATATGCTAATACTAGGAACATCTTTAGAGTTAGTAAACGAGACTAAGTCCATGCTCAGCTCTAGATTTTCTATATAAGTTGATGTGATTCTAGGAATCAAGGTGGTCAAAACCAGAAAGGGTTTTGCATTAAGTCAAGTTCACTATATAGAAAAGTTACTTAGGAAATTCAACTTCTGGAATGAACCACCAGCAAGGACTCCCTATGATTCTTCCCTTCATTTGTGTAAAAATAGAGGTGAAAGTGTCAGACAGGAGGATTATGCTAAGGTCTTAGGAAGTGTCATGTACTTAATGAATTGCACCAGACCTGACATAGCCTACACAGTAAGTAGATTAAGCAGATACACACACAGTCCAAGTAGTGATCATTGGAAGGCTTTACACATGTTACTTAGATACCTTAAAGGGACAGTTAATTGGTGCCTGTCTTATGATGAGTCTTCATGTGTGATTGAGGGCTACTGTGATGCTAATTGGGTCATTGACAAAGACGAAATAAATTCCACCAGTGGGTTTGTCTTCACTCTGTCAGGTGGTGCAATATCCTGGAAGTCAACAAGACAGACTTGTACAGCTCGATCAACCATGGAGTCTGAAAAAATTGCATTAGAGCTGGCAGGTCAGGAAGCATAATGGTTGAGAAGTGTATTGGCTGACCTTTCAATGCATGGAAAAGTCTGCTCTTCGATCTCTTTGAGATGTGACTCTCCGTCAGCTTTAGCTGTAGCTATGAATAAGCTGTATAATGGGAATAAGAGACATAAAAGGATGAGACGTAAGGTGATCAGAAGCTTGATTGAAGTTGGAATTCTGTCACTAGAGTATGTTCGTTCTGCGAAGAACATAGCTGATCCCTTTACGAAGGGATTGTGTGGACGCATAGTCTTGGACACAACAAGAGATATGGGACTCAAGGATAGACAATTGCAGACTTCAGACACCTTACCATGTGACTCATTTAGTTGAAACACCTCTGGTTCAAAAAGTCAAACAGAAGAAGAATTTGTAACAACTCGGTAACTTGAATGAGAGTACTTGAAGTTGAACTTTGATGTAATGACAATTTACAGTGTAAATAGTTAGCTTCAAAGGTTACTTAAGGTGAAAGACCAAATTGTTCCACACTTAAGACTCAATGTCATTAACCAATGAGGATTGAATAAATTGAATAACTCGGAAGTTCACAAAGAAATGGATGAGCGCATACTCGGAATAAAAGTTGATTCAAGTATAAAACACTATCAACACTTTTGTTAAATCTTTAATGAACGATATGTGGGGGATTGTTGGAATATAGTTCTTAAAATTCGATTAAGTCGTTAACCAAGGACAAACCGACAATGAACCTGGTTCAATTTAATAAAAGTAAGGTACATTGAGCTACGTATTGAATTCATATAAAGAGACGAATAAGGTAACTTTATACGATATAGAGGAGTTCAGAGATTACAGAGAAGAAGAAGAAACAAGACGAAGAGAAAACAAAGAATCGAAAGAAAGAAGATACAGAAGCTCTTCGCCGTGACTTCTCTTCGATTTGTAGTTCAAGACATATTCTGGAGATTCATCTTGAAAGTCGGATACACACATCTTCAAGCACAAAGAAGAACTCTTTTTCTGGTTTTCCTCTTGCACAATCTTGTATCAGATTAGAGGGCAAATCGTTAAAGTTCATAAGCTACTGCTTCGACTCTGTAAATTGGCGGCAACTCACGTCTTCTTCACTTTCAAGTTCCAACATAATCATAGACCTATCTTAACATGCTTAGAGCTTGGAAGGAAAAAGAAGAAAGGGATCTTTCGGTTTGATAGAAGACTCTTAAACAACAACGAAATCCAACTTTTTATAAATGAAGCATGACTGAGCAATGAGTCACTGTCAGTAGTTGGAAGACTAGCCAGAGTCAGAAATGCTATATAGATCGAACTAAGAGCAAACAAAGTAATAGTCAAATGTTAATTGTAGAAATCAAACAAGCATTGGAGGAGGCGATGGTAAGTCCTTAACATCAAGATGACATGACAAGATAGCTAAATGATAAGCTAAATGGGGCATACTCAGGTGATGAATCTTTCTGAAAGCAAATGAACTGTTTCTATGGTTAGGACTAGGAAATAAAATCAAAATATTTCCATGCTGCCACAAATAGCAGAAAGACAAGGAACAAAATCACAACCTTAGAAGATGCAGATGGAAACTCAGTATTTAAGGATGAGCAAGTGGCAGTGGTCATTGCTGCCTATTTCCAGAATATCTTCACGTTAGTCCCTGGATCACAAGAAGAAATAGCCAATGAAGGTCTTACAACAAAAGTCACAGAGGAGGAAAATGCTATGCTAATAAGAATACCAAATGATGAAGAAATTAAACAAGTTGTATTTGCTATAGATGGTGACAAAGCATCGGGGGCCGAACGACGTTAGAGCGTCCTCTTTTCAAGCCAATTGGCAGCTCCTTGGACCTGCAATGTCAAGAGAGTTTAGAAGTTTTTTCCAAACTCGGAAACTACCAAATCACTCTAACGCCACTTATGTAATATTAATCCTAAAGGGTCAAAGTCCAAAACAAGTGACGGATTCTTGACTTATTGCCTTATGCAACATGTAATACAAAGTAATATCAAAACTACTTTCAAGGAGAATGAGGCGGATTCTATGCAAGATAATTGATGAAGCACAATAAGCTTTTGTACTTGAAAGATAGATTCCGAACAACATGCTAATAACTCATGAGATACTCCACTACTTAAAGCACTCCAAAGCTCAGAAACAATGCTCCTTAGCCATCAAAAAGGACATGAGCAAAGCATATGACCGTCTCGAGTGGGAATTCATTGAGAAGGTCCTTACAAAACTGGGCTTCCACCAAGTTTGGGTACAATGGATCATGGAGTGTGTTCAAGCAGTCTCTTACGCCTTCCTGATCAATGACACGCCAATGGGTAAGGTTATACCGCAGCAAGGAATATGTCAAGGAAACCTGCTCTTACCATACCTCGTCATCCTTTATAGTGAGGTTCTCTCGGGTCTCTGTAAAAAGGCACAAGAAAATGGTCAGTTGCAGGGAATTAAAGTGGCAAAGAATGTACCAAGGATCAATCACTTACTCTACACTGATGATATGATGTTTTTTCTGCAAGGAAAACACTCAAAGCAGTAACTCTCTCAAGGAAATCCTGCAGAAATATGGTACAACCTCAGGTCAATCCATAAATGCACTTCAATGTACAATTACTTTCTCCAAGAAAACTCCTCAACAGAAGAAGGATTATATCATGAAAGAGTTGCAAATCCATTAAAAAGGAGGAGTAGGAAAGTACTTGGGCTTACCATAAAATTTTAGAAGAAGAAAGAGGGACCTTTTCTCATCGTCGGTGCACATAATGAGACTGAAATATGCAAATTGGGCATCAAAATTTATGTCACAAACATGGAAAATGACAATGTTGAAGAGTGTTCTCATGACTATTCAATCTTATGGAATGTCGTGCTTTATAATGCCAAATTCACTATGCAAACAAGATTCAATCAGCCATGACAAGGATTTGGTGGGATTCAAAACCAGGAGTAAGAAAGATGGCTTGGACCTCCTTCGCATATGACACAACCAAAGCGACACAGAGTAATTGGGTTCCGAAATAGGAGTTTCAACATAGCAATTCTTGCTAAAATAGCTGGATACTAATACAGAACTCTAACTCTCTTTTAGCTAAAGTTCTCTTCACAAAATACTGCTTAGAGACATGCTTATTAACGTGCAAAGAAAGAGGCTCCATTTCTCATGGCCGGCGAGGAATATTACATGGCCGAGACTTAATTGCGAAACATTTAGGATGGAACATTGGTAATAGCCAAAACATTAACATATGGGGCGAGAATTGATTGTCTACTAGCTCCCAAAAAGCACATGTTGGACCTACACCATCAAACCATCAATCACTGAAAATTGCTAATTTATTAAAGGACAATGTAGTAGAATGTGATATGGAGAAAATTAACCAAGTATTACCACACCTCTTCTAGGAGATTCTCCTTCTAAAGCCAAGTACAAAAGTGAAACCATACAAGAGAATCTGGCTAAAGGAACCCACATGCTTGAATACCACCAGATCAGGCTATTTAGCAGCTGTAGAATAAAAAAATCAGAATAGTATTCAAGACTAGAGCCACCATATGGATTGGAGAAAGGAAGTTTGGAATTTAAAATTACTTCCTAAAATACACCACTCTGTTTGGAAGGCATTCTCCCTACATGAGACAGATTGGTAAAAAGGATTGAAACAATCAACCCAAGCTGTGCAAGATGTGGTGAAAAAGAATCTACAGATCATATGTTGCTTCACTGCAGATTTGCAAAAACAGTGTGGGAGAAAGCTCCAATAGCCGGCTGGAAAACTCATGCGGATCAAGCAACTTTTCGTTCAATATAGAAGAGCTACAACCATGCTTCTTGTTTCCCTCCTACTGGATTGGTAGATTCTCCTCTTGGAGGTTGGATTGGCTGGAAGTTGTGGAAAGCTATGAATAGTCTCATCTTCAAAGAAAAATTTTGGTCGTAATCTGAGACAATCAACAAAGTAGTCCTGTCTAATTCGGGTATCCGATCGGGTTTGCTTTGGATTTTTTGGGTTATGGGTTATTCGATAAATTAATTTAGTTACCAAATTAAATATGAATCTGTATCATATCAGATTTTAATCGGTTTTAGTTTTTTAATTAAAACCCAACACATTATATTCATTAAAATTTTAATTTTCTTAAAATTGATCAATTTTATATTATAAAATTCAACCGGTAAAGTTTAACTATATTAGTCAACAATAGAGTTACATACAACTAATAAACTAAAATGTTAGTTTCTTAAATAGATTCAAAACTAATTACATTATATATAATATTCTATAAATAATAAACATATATAATTATATATAACTACATACATAATCAGGTTATTCGGCTTGTTCGGATTATACGATTGAAACCCAAATCCGAATCCAAATTTGCCGAATTCTTCAAAACTATATCCAATCAAATATTTAGGATTATACAAAAATTTACCATATTATATTATCTCGGTTTAGAACGGTTCGGGCAGGTTCAGATAACCGAATTGAACATGGCTACAACAAAGCTATAATCGATGCAAAAGATTGTAGCAAAGCCCATTTAGATTATGAAGACGTACTAGATCATAATGAATGAACCATGTGGGATTTCCTTTCATGGCGGAATCACTAGCTTTGTGAGAAGCCATATCAGACGCAATCAGTCAAGGGATCCAACACATCACTTTCAATCAGACTTGCAAACTTTCATCAAAGCCCTTCACACCGTCTCACATCCCTCAGAGATCTATGGAGTATTTTTGGATAAATCTGTAAGATTTTGAGAATAATTTATCAAGAATTTATGTGTTGAAACCGAGAGAGAGAATAGAAAAAAGAATAGAAAGTAAAGAGATTCTCATTGATTGAAGTCTATTACAATTCATTCAACAAAAGATACATTTTATAGAGAAAACATAATAGAAAGGAGAAGCTTTTGTGAAACTAGCCGTTTTGTGGGGGAAGGAGAGAGAAAAAACCGATCCCAAGGAAGTGGTCCCGGGGGGAAAGTGACCTTGCAGTCCTTCACATGTTTTCACTTCCCTTCAACGGCTCTATGAGCTCAACTAGGTCCCACCTTATTCAAAAGTAAGGTCTTTGGTTCAAACGAGTCTCAAGGGTCGTTTTCGCATCTCGGATCCCGAGAAAATATATTCTTCGGGACAGATGGACTTCAGGGTGAATCTGCCCTGACGGTGTCAGAGCTGGGGCTCCCGCACCCTCATCGACATTTTCGAACACCACACGCATCGCACTCCGAGCCCTTCTGTTCTACGGGTGGGGCCTCACATCCGCGATACCCTGCGCTCCGATGCCAAATTCTTCTTGGAAACTTGCGCCTCGATGACTTTCGATACACGATCCCTTGTAACACACGCTATCTCTTTTTCTCTTCGTTATTTATTTTGATTAATACTCCCCCTTAAGCTTAACCATAATGTCATGGAGGCTAAGATTGGACTTTTCGCAAACCCCACCTCATTAAAAACCTTAGAGAGAAAACTTCTTGGGACAAAACTCTTTTAAGGGAAAAAAGTGTGTGATTTACGAGAGAGAGGATCTTTGATCATTCTTGGGGAAGGTCCACAAATCCTAGTTTGCTATTAATATGATCACAAACTTTTAGACTTGCGGCTTTGGTGAAAATATCCGCCAATTGGTTTTCACTCTTAGTGTAGCATGTGAGAGTTATCCCTTCTTCAATTTTTTTCCGGACCTTGTGACAATCTATCTCGATGTGTTTCGTCCTTTCATGAAACACGGAGTTGGATGCAATGTGGATTGTGACTTGATTGTCACATTGCATGGTGATTGGTTTTAATGATTTGATGCCAAGGTCCTTGAGTAGAGCCTTTAACCACGTGAGCTCACTTGTGAGTTTCCTCATAGCTCGGTACTCGGCCTCGGCATTAGAGTATGTAACTACCTTCTATTTCTTAGTACTCCATGTCACCAAGTTACCTCCAATGAAAGTGCAATACCTCGTTGTTGATTTTTGATTATTCCGGTCACCTGCCCAATCCGCATCACAATAGCCCACAATTTTGGTATTGTTATTCTTTCCAATCCAAATGTCGCGATCTTGACTTCCTCTTAGGTAACAGGGGATCCTTTCCATCATGCTCCAATGATGTACCGTGGGGTTTTGCATATGTTGACTCACTTGATATACCGCATAACATATATACGGCCTTGTGATTGTCAAATATATGAGTTTACCCACAAGTCGTCTATATTGAAGCGCATCCTAGTAAAGTTCATCATTTTGCTCCCACTTTCGACTGACCTTGTAGCCATCTTCAAGAGGTGTGTTGGTAGTTTTAGGACCTAAGTTTCCTGTTTCATTAAGGAGATCAAGAGTGTACTTCCGTTGAGAGAGAAATAGGTCCTCCGAAGAGCTACATACTTCAATTCCTAGGAAATACTTTAGTTCCCCAAGGTCTTTAATATCACATACACTTTTAAGGTAATTTTTGGTTGAGGAAACCCGTCCTTTTCATTTCCGTTAATGATCAAGTCATCCACATAGATATAAACCACAATCATACCATTTGGGCCATTTGATGTAAAGAGTGTATGATCTGGTTCTGACTTATGAAAGCCACGATCTCGGAAGGTGAAGCTTAATTTATGATACCAAGCCCGAAGAGATTTTTTAAGCCCATATATGGCTTTCCAGAGACGTAAAACCCTCCCGGGGCGCACAATCCATTCAAGACTGGGAGGCGGATGCATGTACACTTCATCCTCAAGTTCGCCTTGCAAGAATGAATTCTTGACATCCATTTGCCACAGTTCTCAATCTAAATATGTGGCCAAGGAAAGAACAACCCGTACCGTATGAAGTTTTGCAACGGGTGCAAAGGTATCGATGTACTCTTGACCGTATGTTTAAGTGAAACCTCTTGCAACCAATCAACATTTGTAGCATTCAATACTCTCATCATTCTTGTATTTGATAGTGAATATCCATCGGGAGTTGACAACCTTTTTTCTCGATGGCAATTCTGCTTCATCCCAAGTATGTTTCTTTTCCATCACATTGCGTTCATCCATGATTGCATCTCTCCACTCCTTGCGTTTTTTAGCCTCCTCATAGCTCTTTGGAATTTTTCCAAGCTCAACTTTGCCAAGAAACACTTTATGATTATAAGCGACAAGGTCAAGAGAACAAATTGTTTGAGTTGGATATGCCACAACATGATTATTATAGCAAAAACGTGTTTTGATCTAATTTGAGTGATCCTTCCACGGACGTGTACTTGGTCTTAATGGATATGCCTTATTTTCACTTTGGGTTGGCTCCTCCGGTACCTCCGGGGAACTGGTAGAATTTTCTTGTTGTGATCCATCATTTTCCTCGGAGATTGTATTTGATGGTGATACTGAATGACTCATTGTTTTATATGTACAATTTTCTTCCCGTGATTGAGACATACTTGTGGTGTTTGATTCAATTCCACCAATTTGTTGAAGGAGTGTTTGGAGGCTCTCATTCCGATCTTGCGTCGTGTTGGTGAGGTCTTTAAGTTCATCCCAATAAGACTTGTCAAAGTAACCCTTGTCCTCCAAGAATTTTACATCCCGAGACACATATAATCGTTGATTTGTTGGGTCAAAGCACTTGTATCCCTTTTGTGTTGTTGAGTATCCAAGAAACATACACTTTGTGCTTTTGGCATCAAGTTTGTGACGTTGTTCTCCTGGAATTAAAACGAAACACACACACCCAAACACTCTCAAATGTTCAATGAAGGGTTTTGAGCCATTAAGTACCTCATATAGCAACACATCTTGTAAGATCTTGGTAGAGAGTTGGTTGATAAGGCAGCATGCCATCAGGACAGCATATCCCCAATATCTCTTAGGCACCTTCATGTGATACATCATGACCCTCGTGGTTTCCATGAGATGTCAATTTTTCCTTTCTGCCACACCATTTTGTTATGAAGTGTGTGGGCAACTTGTTTGGTGAATTATTCCATATTTGTTCAAGTGATCTTTGAACTTGGAGCTTGTACCTTCTCATAATTGCTCTGTGAGACTTAGCACTCATAGCCATTGCTCCTCCCGGTTTAGATGTTTCCGCCGGTTCCTCCTCCAATCCCTCTTGAGAAATATTTGCATTTTTCTCCTTCCACTCGTTTGGTTTAAAATGAGGATTGAGGATCCAACATTTATTTTTTGTATGTCTTTTCTTCTTGCAATGTTAACACACCATACTCCTTTTGTCTTCATTTTTGAGTGTCACCTTGTGGGCGGTAATTAGGCCGATATTTCCTTGCTCCCTTTGTACTTGAGCACATACTTTATCCACTGTTGGAAGTTTCTTCTCCCTTAGGATGGATTTGACAAGATCATTGTAGCAAGTATTCAAACCTCCAAGTAGACCAATTACTTTATCTTGTTCACGACTTGCATTTTGAACAAGGAGATCCATGGTGTTTGGCCTTAACATTTCAAGTTTCGTTCAAAGAACCCTTAGCTTCCCAAAGTAGTCTTCAAACTCCATATCTTCTTGCCTTAGAGTGTTAAGAGCTATCTTGACTTCAAAGACCCTAGTGAGATTGGAGACATTTGTATAGACCTTCTTGAGAGTGTCCCATAGTTCTTTGGCAGTTTCGCAAAATAAGTATGATTCAAGAAGATGAGGATCTAGTGAAGCAGTTATGATAACCATCATTGTCGTCAGCCACCACATCAGAGGTATCCTCCTTTCCTTTTCCCTTGTCGGCTGCACTTGGGGCTTTCTCTTATGGAGGCTCTACATGGTTCCAAACCCACGGCTGCACAAGATTATTCTTGCAGTCCTTGACCATAGCATGTAGTTAGGCCCCTTAAAAGTTACCGGTATACAAGCTCCTTTGTTGGGTTCCATGGTGGTTTATCGATAAGATGATGAGAATAAAGAACGGGGAGAGAAAAGAAAATTTGAGAACCAGAATTAATAAAGAATCAAGACCTTTTTTGCTCTCATACCATGTAAGATTTTGAGAATAATTTATCACGAATTCATGTGTTGAAACCGAGAGAGGGAATATAAAAAAGAATAGAAAGTAAAGAGATTTTCTATTGATTGAAGTCTCATACAATTCATTCAGCACAAGATACATTTTATAGAGAAAGCATAAGAGAAAGGAGAAGCTTTTGTGAAACTAGCCGTTTTGTGGGGGAATGAGAGAGAAAGAACCGATCCCAAGGAAGTGGCCCCGAGAAAGTGGTCTCGGGGTGAAAGTGATATTGCGCTCCTTCACATGTTTTCTCTTCCCTTCAATGGCTCTATTAGCTCACCTAGGTCTCACCTTAGTTAAAGGTGAGGTCCTTGGTTCAAACGAGTCTCAAGGGTCGTTTGAATCCTCAATCATTTAACCTTCAAGCAGTTTATTACAAATTCTATTTCCATAATCTTAATAGAATTTTAATAGTTATTTTTATTTTATTTTTTCTTGAATATAATATCATTGGTAATAAGTATAATATATGTATTTATGTGTAAACAATTCATTAAGAATAGAATTTTTATAAAATGGATCAACAAACAAATATAAGCAAATGAAAAAATCTATCTTTTGAGAATCGATTTTTTCTCGATTCTGGACTAACTAACTTTTTTAGTTGTTGTTAGTGTGAATTATTATGCCCTTTTAGTTTTGTCGTCCTCTGTTCATTCCTTGTGTATTTCATAATATTTTGATTAATTAGGATTTATATCTTTATTATTACGCATATTAATCTTTTTGGATTGACTGGATCCTATTTATATATGGGTCGACGATCCAAATCCCCCTCGTAAGTATTCAAAACTTCTATATATACTCGGAAATATTCTTAAATCAATTTCCACATATTTGAATCTCGAAGACCTATTTCCCCCACTACGAATTTACTAAATCAATTATTCCCCATGTATCATACCGTGTTCGAAATCGATTAAACCAAATATAATACCGGTTCAATGTGCACGAAAACCAATAGAAATTGGACATTTGTTCTTCTTCGCTCTATCTATTAAAATTCTTAATAGAGAATGTGCACAAAATTAAGAAGAAACGAAATTCTGATATACTTTGTGATAAACACAAATATTCTATTGAAATTGAGAAAAAAACAAATACTGTAAATGGTAGAAAATTAGGGTTTACGAACAAACCCAGATCTATTTAAAATCGAACAGAGGAAAAAGAGAAATCAAAGGGCTTCTTTCTTATTAAACTCATATCTATTACGAGAGCTTCTTTCTTATTCAAATGGCTTGAGGAAGTAATAAAGCTCATTGAAATTCTCAATCGAATGTTTCTCTATTAAAATTAAGAATGTGCACGAAAGCGAAGTTGAGTTTACGATTCTTCAAAATATGAAATTGAGAAATCAGAGGAGTAGAATATAGAAAATTGAAGACTTTTGCTTTGAGTTTTTGTTTTGTTTATGGTTTTCAACAGAGAGGGCACATAGAGAGAAGGAGAGAGAGCGAAGAAGAACAAATGCCTGATTTATATTGGTTTTCATGCACATTAAACCGGTATTATATTCGGTTTAATTAATTTCAAACACAGTATGATACATGGGGAATAATTGAGTTAGTAAATTCGTAGAGGGGAAAATATATCTTCGAGATTCAAATATGTGGAAATTGATTTAGGAATACTTTTGGCTACATATAGAAGTTTTGAATACTTTCAAGGGAGATCTGTATCGTCCACCCTTTTTAGGATCATATTTAGTAGCTTAATGATTTTATCCAATTGGCCGAATATTATTTTCATATTTATTAGGACATTTCAGTGAGTGATTTTTTCCTCAGACGCTTTGTGAGTTTCTCACTTCGCTGCCGAACCCATTTCGAATTCATATTGTTTCGATTGTGGACCTTAGATTTCTCAGCTCATCTAGAAAGAAATACGACGGATTCATTAGCATTTAGCAGTGATATATTGGTTAACTAGATTTATTATATAATTGGGTAAACCATATCGATTTAGGCCCATTCGAAAGACTTCATGCGTAGTGACGTGTCAAATAATATGAGTGGTTGATAAGGATCGAGCACTAACCTACCAAACTGGATTAATAAACCGGCGGTATGATTGCAATTATTTAGTGAAGCGGGTATTAGTCTTCAGTCTCGAAGCGTATAAGAGGGGCAAAGATCTCATAACCCCATTATCAAAATTTTTTAATCTCTTATATACAAACCAAATCTCTTATATACAAACCTATTAATGAAACTTGATATTCCCAAAATGCCCTTAATGAAAATTACCCAAATTAATTATTAAAAAAAAAAACTCTCTTCTCTCTCATCTCTATCTCTCTCCTCATCTCTACCTTCTCTCTCCTCTCAATCGGGTTCGGTTTCACGGGCCGCCGGGGGTCTCGACTTGCAACGCCGCCGGCTCCGACGTGCACCACCGCCGCCTCCGCCGCCTCTCCCGCCATTACCGTCGTTTGTTAATCTCCATAGCTTCATTATTGATTTGCTCTTTGCCTCTTCACTTTGGGCATAAGTAGGTCAATTTCAAATTGAAATTGATAATTTTGCTTTCGTTATTTGGTAGAATCTGGGTCGAATAAGACTTAAGATTGGTAACATAGACTGGGGCTAGACTGAAACATAGTGCAATTATAGATTTAGAATTGCCCAAGCGAACAAATCTGAGTTGATAACAGTTTCTGCGATAGTACAACTAGTATAACTAGAATCAGTTATACATAACTGAATGAGTTGTACATTCTTTAGTTGCATTTCTGCATTGCGCTGATGTTTCAGCTTAAATTCATAGTTGATTATTTGGTATAATCTAGCTCTAATAAGACTTGGCATTGGTAATAATTGTAATGTATATGCTGAAACATAGTGCACTATAGATTTAGAACTGCCTAAATGATCGATGGAATCTGAGTTGATAAGAGTTGGTTTCTGCGATAGGTAAACTAGTATAACTAGAATCAGTTATACGGTTATGACCAGTTATACATAACTGAATCAGTTGTACATTCTTTAGTTGCATTTTTGCATTGGGTTGGTGAAGAAGCTTAATTTCATAAATGATATTATTTTTTTGGTTATTTGGTAGAATTTTGCTTGTATAAGACTTGATTGAATATGATCACAATTGGGTGAAACGTGGTGTAAAACTGGTAGAACTACATTAGTTGTACAAGTAAAACTGGTAGAACTACATTAGTTGTAAAAGTAAAACTGGTAGAACTACACTAGTTATACAAGTAAAACTGGTAGAACTACATTAGTTGTACAAGTAAAACTGGTAGAACTACACTAGTTATACAAGTAAAACTGGTAGAACTACATTAGTTGTACAAGTAAAACTGGTAGAACTACACTAGTTATACAAGTAAAACTGGTAGAACTACATTAGTTGTACAAGTAAAACTGGTAGAACTACATTAGTTATACAGAAGTTAATCAATTTTTTTGTATGTTTTAGCAGGGCATTATGAACAACAAAGTCATGATATGGTTTAAATGCAACGACCGTAATAGTTGTATATTGATGAAGCACGCGGTAGAGGATATCACTTTGTCGATGATTGAAGAATGTCTATATCAGAGGCTTGGTTTAGATGAAAGTAAGGTTAGATTACAGTTGAGGTTCTACCGACCTACGGTCAGAGATGAGGTTGAAGTGAGTATCTGTGATGATGTGGATGTGTGTGGTTATCTAGCCTACATTGATGAATATAATCGTAGTACCGCAACATTGTTCGTGGATGTCATAACTAGATCGGAAGAACCAGAGGAAAGAATGTCGAGACAAGTGTCGATAGCAGTTCAAAGCTCTGTTGGTTGTAATGATGGTGAGGGAGGAGCAACTGCTATTACAGTATATTCTCCACCAGTTAGAGAGAATGAATATGAGCCAGTCGATGGAAGTCTGGATATTAGTGTTGAGAGATCGGATATTGGTGATGTCTATGTAGAACGTCCACCCGCCGTAGAGAGTATTCAGTTTGCATAGGAATGGGAAGATGACTTAGGTTTGAGTTTGCATCAAGAATTTAAAGATAAGAAGACATTGCAAGAAGTTGTGGATAGAGGATCATTTGCCAACGACTTTTGTTTTGCCATTAAAAGATCTGAACCAAGTCGGTTGTGGATTGTATGTAATAAAGAAGGCTGCAAATGGGGTGTACGAGCATCAAAGATTAAAAATATGGATATTTTTAGGATTATAAAGTACACAAAGATGCATACATGCTCTCGGGCTAGTCAGAGCGAGAGTAGTGGCACAAAGAGGCACTACACGCCAGAAATAGTTGCAAGTGTCTTGCAAGAGGATTTTCCTGGACAAATGAACACTCCAACTCCTAAAGTTATCATGGGTCTTGTGAAGACAAAACTTGGAGTGAGTATATCGTACTCCACCGCGAGGAGAGGGAGAAAACTTGCTATTGATAGGCTGCGTGGCACTCCGGAAGAAAGCTACAAGATGATACATTCATATTTATACGAGTTACAGAAGGCAAATGCGGTTACAGTAACAGATGTGCAAGTAGATGAGAATGAAAAGTTCAAGTACCTTTTCATAGCTTTGGGAGTTAGCATCGAGGGATTTAGAGTGATGAGGAAAGTGATTATTGTAGATGCAACATTCCTCAAAAACGGATATGGTGGTGTGTTAGTTTTTGCCATTGCCTAAGATCCTAATCGACACCATTATCCAATTGCGTATGGTGTACTAGATGGAGAGAACGATGCTAGTTGGACATGGTTTTTCCAGACTTTGAAGACAGTTATACCAGATTCTTCCGAATTGGTATTTGTAAGTGATAGGAATGCAAGGCTCATCGGCGCCATAGGTAATGTGTATCCAGAAGCCCATCACGGGTACTGCATATGGCATATGTCACAAAATGTGAGAGCTCATGCGTCTAGTACCAACAAAGCTGTTGTTGGTTGGAAATTCATGCAGTGTAGTCGGCAGTACACAGTTGCCGATTTCAACCGCGAATATAGTTTATTTATGAGATTTCCGACTGCAGCCAGTTATTTGGAGGAAAGTACTGTGAAGGAAAAGTGGGCTAGGTGTGTCTTTCCGGGAGAAAGGTATAATATCGACACAAGCAACAGTGTGGAGTCTATGAATAGTGTGTCTAATGAAGCAAGGAAGTTCTCCCTAATACCCATGCTTGATACAATCCTCAAAACATTTGCGAAGTGGTTTTGTGAACGTCGGATGGAAACAACAAAATGTACAATTGAAAACAAATTGGTTCCATTTGTGGAGAACATAATGCATGATTCATGGGCTGTTGCCGAGAGGTTGATTGTGATGGCGCTTAACACCTTTGAATTCGATGTCGTCGGTAGTGATGGGAAGAATTATTTTGTTTGCTTGGAATCGAAGAGCTGTAGTTGTAGAGTGTTCAACATCGAAAAGTATCCGTGTATCCATGCATTGGCTGCATTCATTCATTACCATAAGATGGAACCTCGACCTCGTAATATCTCATTACATGAGCTTTGTTCTAAATATTATTGGTCCGAGTTGTGGGCACTTGCGTATACCCGGTCTATTTTGTTGGTGCCTGAGATGTCGCAGTGGGATGTTCCGGATTACATCAAAGACAATGAAATCAAACCACCTGACAGGATTATTAAAACGGGAAGAAGAAAAGTGAAAAGGATGCCATCGGTAGGAGAGACACGTCCAAGATCATCAAACGTAAGGAGGCCGAGAAAAAGGTTCCAATTGCCAATATTCAGATACCTAGCAGAAGATGAGGTCAATCAGTGATTTGTTGAGTATTTCCCATTATTCGTGAAACTTGTAAAACTAGTAAAACTACTGTATTTCCTAATAGCTTTATGGCTCTCTCTGGAAAATGTATGTGTATGTGTAAAACTCGTGAAACTAGCAAAACTAGTTTATTTCCTAATAGCTTTATGGCTCTCTCTTTTTATTTTTATAGTTGTCAATTTTTCTACAAAGTATATATATTCATAATCTCATCTTTTAAACATGCCCAGACTTATATTTTGTTCTTTCTCAGAATGAAGAAAAAAAAAGAACGATCTCATAATTTACCAAGTTTTAACGTATATGTTATATCTTTCTGAAGCGGCCACAAAGAAGACATAACATCTTCTTGTGAAACTTAATTCTTATAAGTAAGATAATCTATAATGAAACTTGATTCTTATAAGTAAAATATTCTTATAAGTAAGATATTCTTATAAGTAAGATAATGTATAATGATGTTAAGATGATTATATTTTGTGTATATAGTGATGAATGACTCTATATATAACTTAAAAATAAAATTAAAATAAGTTTTTTTAGACATAATTACATTCGTTCACCTTATTCCTTATAGTTTTAGTGTGACTTTCTAAGTTAACATTGGTGTGACTCTCTAAGTTCTACGAATATATATTTATTCTAGAATTTAAATACACAAAACACTTAGAGTCATTAGTTAATTGATCATTATTCACTGTACAACTAAAAAATAAATTTATAAGGTTATGTATAACTAAATGTTATGCAAAATCATCGAAAGTATAACTAGTAGTAATTTAGTATAACAGCCAACTAGTAGTATAACTAGGTCGAAAATTGATACTTTTTCGTTTGGCACCCAGGTCTGAAAATTTTGTGGGGACACGTGCAGACCTAATTTTGTGGGTATATAAACAAAAAAAAAGATTTTTTTCTCTCCTCCTCACTTTTTCCTCTCTCTCTCGCGGGCGACATCTCTCTCATCTCATCTCTCTCGTTTTCTCTCCTCTCTCAACCATTTCTCCTCTCATCTCTTGAAATCTTCTCTCATTTCTTGTATACTAGATTATCTATCCTCTCCCCTCTCCAAATCTTCTATCATCTCTCGACTTCTTGTCCCATAGTAAGTTATCCTCTATTGTTAGGGTTTGTAGAAAAAAAATTCGGGATTAGATTTTAGATTCGTCTATTAGAAAAAAAATTTGGAATTCCTCATGAATGTCCCTGTGGTGAAGCTATCACCGTGGAAAGAACAAATGAACATGCCCGGAAGAAGATCTATTTCAAATGTCGAGTGTATAAGGTACAACGATGTTGTTTAGTATAACTAGTATAACTAGTAACTAGTATTACTTCTGTACTATGACTACTGAAGTTGTTTAGTTTAGTATAACTAGTATAACTAGTAGAACTGATGTTGTTTCCACCGACAGAACGATGGTCTCCACAGGAAAATAAGTTGGGATCAAGCTATACAAGGAGAGTGTGAGAATCTGAAATATGATATCCAGGAGATGGAGAAAAAGATAGAGTTGTACAAGGCGGAGGTGGCAATGCTGAAGAAGGAGATGTGGGAGCAAAATGCAGTTGTTGTTAAGCTTGTGGAGAGGGTCGAAATATATTTCGGTCCTTTGTAAGATTGTCAAAATTCAAGTTATTTTAGTATAACTAGTAGAACTGATGTTGTTTTAAGCATAATAATATTTAGCGTGATGTTAGACTTAATGATGTTTGAGACATATAAACATAAAATTTAACACTTAATGATGTTTGAAAATATAAACATAACATTAAATAAATTAAACAGAAAATGCAAAATGAGTTTCTAACTTAAATGAGTTTGTACATTGCTTAACAGAAAATGCTAAATTAAGTTTTTAACTTAAATGAGTTCAAACATTCCTCGCCTTCGCCCTCGTCACTGCCGGACTTGGGTCGGACCCTGTTGTGCGTTTACTTGTTCGCACATATACATTCCTAATACCTCCACGAGTCCTAGCAGCCTACAGTTGAACAGTCAAGCAAGTTAAACAAGTTATACTAGTTATACTTTTTATACAAGTTATACTAGTTATACCTGGCTAACAGCGGGTGCAACATCAACGGGTGGAGCATCAACGGTTGCAGATTGATCACGTACATCATGGGGTTCATTATCACCCTGGATTTGAACAATAATTCAAGTTATACAAGTTATTCGGGTTATTTAAGTTATACAAGTTATACTTAGTTATACTAGTTATACCTGTTCCAGCAATGTCACCCTCCACCTCGCTTGATTCGGAGCGGAAGGCGGAGGCATGGCTTGTCTCGGAGCAGATGGCGGAGTTGGGGCTTGGGTCGGAGCAGAAGTAGGAGTAGATAATCTTGCTTCCACATCATGGTTATACATAGCTTCAAACAAGATTCTCTTCCCAGCCCGGATACATTGTCTCCAGCTTTCAACCTCAAGATCGTGAGTTTCCTCATCCTCCTCTTCGGTCATTCCAGCCAGCAAATTGCACTCTTCATCCGTGCGTGGAGAGAGGGTACTGAAAATCTCCTGCAAAACAAATCAATCAACGACTAACTCTGATTAGAAAAATTAGAAATCACAGAGTATAACTTGCTAGTTCTACTAGTTTTACGAAAAATACAGTATAACTAGCAAGTTATACTAGTTATACTTACCATTCTGTCTTCGATGAATATGTCATCCATCGGTTCGTCTTCATTTTGTCCTCTCCCAGTGCTTCCTGTGCTCGAACCTCCTCTTGTTCTAGCCATCACTGCAAGGCATTATACAAAACTTAATCAATTTATGTGTATTTAATTGAGCAAATGATTGATGATATATAGTTTTCCTTATGACACTCATATACAAAAAAACCCAATCATGTATATCTTAGCTTATGTGTATTTTGAATTCTAGATAGATTCTGTTTCTTAAGTAGCCGACATATGTGGTAGAGTAGCCGACATATGTAGCTTATCTAATCCGAGACTTGTGATAGAGTAGCCGACATATGTGGCTTCCTATCTCTACTTAAAGGATCGATGTTGTTGATTAATAAACAAGAACAAATTCAGCATATTGGATAATCGTTTTAAGCAACAATGAAATGGTTTACCTTAGTGAAATCGCGAAATTTGGTTGAGAAAAGTTGTTGAGTTTCAGTGAAATCAAAGGGAGATTCCGAGGAGATCAAATCGCGAAGTTTGGTTGAAATTTTTTTCGAAGTTGTACGAAGTTTAACTAGTTCGTCGAAGATCAAATTGGAGTTCGAAATTCTGAGAGAAGATATAAAATGAGTTCGCGAAAATTAGAGGGAGAGTGGGAGGGGAGTTGAATCGAGAATTTAGGGTTTAGTGGGAGAGTTGATTTGGGGCGGGTCGATAGGTTGGGTCGGGTTTTAGGGTTTGGGTCGGGTTGAGTCGGGTTTGGGTAGGGTTTGGGCGATTGGGCGATTGGGTCGGGTTAAATTGATTTCGGTCCGGTTTAATTGATTTGGATTCGGTTTAATTGATTTTGTTCTGGTTTGTGCGAATTTCGCAGGGGTAAATTGGTCAATTTACAATTTTTAAATTTTTTTTTTTTTTAAATCTAGTCTATTTTTTTGGCTGGGTTTTGAGATTTGTTTGTGATCCAAAGGGTGTTTTGAGACAATAACTCGTATAAGAGTCATATACAACAGTAACGTAGCTTCAGATCTGGTAATTTTCTACTTTTGTGGAACAGCCATGGCTATGGAATTTCGGAGGAGCAGTAGCAGAATATCGGAATCTTCTTCTCGATCTGCGATTTCCTTCATTCTTCTGCTCTTCGTCCATAGCACTTACTCTTTCTATCTTCCAGGAGTTGCTCCTCAGGATTTTGAAAAGGTTCGAAATTTGTGCTCCTAGGCTTTTGGATCTGAATTAGATCTACTTGATCTGCGTTTCAATTTCTCCTAAGATTATTCCTTACTTGATCCGCGGGAAAGGGAGAGAAAATGAGAGTCGGTGTGCTGATGCACCGACTTTTGGTTAAGCTTTTTTTTCTCTGGTTTTGTAGAAAATAGGAAATTGGTTTCAGCGGAGGCTTTGATTTCACTTCCTTTCTGCTTCACAAAACTCTCGATCTGAACAATGTCGCATCTTAGGCGAGCTGCATCAGTTTTTGATCTTCTGAATTAGCGATATTAGCTGTTATTTTGATTGGTTTTGTTAGGTTCTTAGTGATCTTTACACTCTCGCCCTTGATTCACTTACGATTACTACGAAATCCAAGTTTTTTGGATGCAAAGGAATTGCCGACCCTGTATGCTATATTACGAATATACTTGCATGTTTTACTAGAAACACCGGATAATAAAGATTGAGCAGGATCTTATTTTTCTGGTCCTTGCTTGTTTGTAGGGTGATGAGTTGAAAGTGAAAGTGAATAAATTGACTTCCATAAAGACTCAGCTTCCATACTCCTATTACTCCCTGCCTTTTTGTCGCCCGAAGAAGATCGTGGACAGTACTGAGAATCTTGGAGAAGTGCTTCGGGGTGATAGGATAGAAAATGCCCCATATTCGGTTAGTCTATATCTCAATTTAATTCGTAATTCATCAGGCTGTCTACAGCACATTAACTCTTTTAACATTTTCGAACCTAAAACAATTGCAGTTTAAAATGCGGGAGCCACAAATGTGCAATGTTCTCGGCCGGGTCACTCTTGATGCGAAGACAGCCAAAGCGTTTAAAGAAAAGATCGATGATGAGTACAGAGTCAACATGTACGACCAAAAATATTAAATTTTTATTTTTATCTTTGTATGAAGAACAGCTTTCCTCTTGTCAATTTTCTTACAAATCATTCTTGTGTGCACTAGGATCCTCGACAACCTTCCTCTGGTGGTTCCAATCGAAAGAGTGGACCAGGGTTCTCCCTCTACCGTTTATCAGCTCGGTTATCATATTGG
Source organism: Lepidium sativum (assembly GCA_023374145.1). Classification (NCBI taxonomy): domain Eukaryota; kingdom Viridiplantae; phylum Streptophyta; class Magnoliopsida; order Brassicales; family Brassicaceae; genus Lepidium; species Lepidium sativum. The sequence continues at coordinate 17,649 of JAKUCM010002622.1, read as the reverse complement.
TCTTAAAGGCCAGTATGAAGGGGTAAGTGGGTTATTGTTAAAACAATTTTGAGTGTATCCGAAGTCTCAGTTTTCTAAGTTGCCTTTGATATACACAGAGCAAAGAGCAAAAGTTCTTTATGCACAATCACTTGGCATTTACAGTCCGGTATCACAGAGATCTGCAAACTGATGCTGCAAGAATTGTAGGATTTGAAGTCAAACCGTTCAGGTGCAGTATGTTTTTATATATTTTAAATGTCTCTTGGGGATTCCCTGCCATCAGTACTGACAGTCCTTCCATTGGTTTATAGTGTTAAGCATGAATATGAAGGAACGTGGAGTGAGAAGACCCGTCTGACGACCTGTGATCCTCACACAAAACGCCTGGTCGTTAGCTCGACTACCCCTCAAGAAGTTGAACAAAAGAAGGAGATTATCTTCACTTATGATGTCGATTTCCAGGCAAGTTTTTGTTTTTACACTCTGCAATTTGTGTCTTAAGTGAATGCTATTGGGCTTATGTTTGCAATATTGTTTCTGATATCCTGGTGCTGTTATGTCCAGGAAAGTGATGTGAAGTGGGCATCTAGATGGGATGCTTATCTTCTGATGAGTGATAACCAGATTCACTGGTTCTCTATTGTCAATTCTCTGATGATCGTTCTGTTCCTTTCTGGTATGGTAGCAATGATAATGCTGAGGACACTTTACCGAGACATTTCACGATACAACGAGCTGGAGACACAAGAAGAAGCTCAAGAAGAGACAGGATGGAAGCTCGTCCATGGTGATGTTTTCAGGCTTCCTACCAATTCAGATCTGCTCTGCGTGTATGTTGGTACAGGGGTCCAGTGCTTAGGTATGGTACTTGTCACAATGATCTTTGCCATGCTCGGGTTCCTCTCCCCTTCGAATCGGGGTGGTCTGATGACTGCAATGCTCCTGCTCTGGGTCTTCATGGGTCTCTTTGCTGGTTACGCCTCTTCTCGTCTATACAAAATGTTCAAAGGAACAGAATGGAAGAGAATCGCCTTCAGAACAGCTTTCTTGTTCCCGGCAGTTGTTTCAGCAATCTTCTTTGTCCTAAACGCTCTCATCTGGGGACAGAAGTCATCTGGGGCCGTGCCCTTTGGGACAATGTTTGCCTTGATCTTCCTCTGGTTTGGCATTTCGGTTCCTCTTGTGTTTGTTGGTGCTTACATCGGGTTCAAGAAGCCAGCTGTTGATGATCCTGTGAAAACCAACAAAATTCCGAGGCAGATACCAGAGCAAGCTTGGTACATGAACCCGGTTTTCTCAATCCTAATTGGAGGAATTTTACCGTTTGGAGCAGTGTTCATCGAGCTCTTCTTCATCCTAACATCCATCTGGCTTAACCAGTTCTACTACATCTTCGGATTCCTCTTCTTGGTGTTTGTAATCCTCATCGTTACTTGCGCCGAGATAACCATAGTACTTTGCTACTTCCAGCTTTGCAGTGAGGATTACCTTTGGTGGTGGAGATCTTATCTTACATCAGGCTCATCAGCTCTTTATCTCTTCCTTTACGCGACCTTCTACTTCTTCACGAAGCTTCAGATCACCAAAATGGTGTCGGCCATGCTTTACTTTGGGTACATGCTCATTGCTTCTTACGCATTCTTTGTTCTCACAGGAACAATTGGGTTCTATGCTTGTCTCTGGTTCACACGGCTCATCTATTCCTCTGTTAAGATCGATTAGATCATCATGCCGGTGACTGAGGAACAAAGAAGGAAAGGTGACTATAGTTTATCTTCTTTTTCTCTATTAAAAATGGTTTTGTTGCATTTTAGATCTTATCTTATTCCGGAACCAAGGAATTTTAATATATGTAACAAATTTAAATAGTGTAGTTTGTTTGATTTGTCAAATACATTATTTGAGAATATGTGATTCATTTTTATACGAATTTGGATACTACTGAAAGGTTTTATTCAATAACAAATCTTTCATAAATTCATACAAGATAATGGGAATTATTCATAAAAGCTTATAGCCTTCACAACAATGATTAATGATTAATGATCAAACTCTAACTTTCCCAGCGATCATAAAAGCTTTGTAAATGACGGGACGAATCAGATCAGATCCTCCCCATGCGTTCTCAAGCTCTTTCACCAAACTCTCCGGTAACAAATCGACGCCTTTCTCTTTCGCTGTGACGATCGCCGACCATGATTTGATCATCCTTATAATCCCTTCAAACGAAGTCGTTTTAGGCATTTCCAGCTTCAATGGCTTTCCTTCCGATCCCATCCCCACACTTTCGAAAGGAAACGGCAATGCTTTATACGCATCGAAAATATGCTGAATGTAAGGATATCTCCAATATGGCAGTGTTGTGGCGTGGAATCGATACTGGATGGTGTCAAACTCTGGATTCACCAACACGTCGTTGTATCCCCACACAGCGATTATCCCGCCGGGTTTGCGGAGGAGACGCGTGGCTACTGCGTAGAATCTAGGGAGATCGAACCAGTGTACTCCTTGAGCAACTGTGATCAGATCCACCGAGTTCTCTCCTCCGATTAGTTCTACTAGCTCGTCGTCGGTCATCGACGAAGGCGTGTGGCGATAATCGATCCTCTGATGCGACGTTGCCAGTTTCAGCTGCGATTCGCTTATGTCAGTCGCTATGACTCTCTCGTAATGCTCTGCAACCTGTGGCAAAAACGAGTTCAATATTATAATCAAGATCCAGAATTTTGATGCATGGTGTAGTTCATCTGAACTGTGAATCATTTACATACAAGAAGCTAAAAACTGAGTTAACAAAGTTCATGAGCATTTAAAAGTACTGACGGCGAGAGCTGCTTGACCGTTGCCGGTGGCGGCATCCCAGGCTAAACTGTGGTGATCGGTGAGATCGGCGAGCTTGGAGAACCACTCTGACGGGTAATTAGGTCTGGCGTCTAGGTAAAGATCAGCTTGTTTATCAAACAATCCAGCCATTTTCTCTGTGTTTTGCTCTTTCTTTTCTTTCTCTCCGTTCTATGTTTTTCAGGCTTGTGGGGAATCTTAAACGAAGACAATGACCTTCAAAATTTGCACAAAAAGTGTTTTTGACACTTTGATTTGTTTAATTAAGCATTGCTGATATTGATTAGCTGGAAAGATGAAACATTGAGTTTTTGTTTTTATTTTAAGATTTATTAGGCGATATGGGTTAGGTTATGTATAATTTCAGACTGGTAGTTGTAAAAAGACGTCATTGCTTACACAGAGTCAACGTTGCTAAACGTCAAGTGTGGATATTTTTCTTGAATACATTTATGGGTTTTCCTCGTGTGTAAAGCTTTCTTGAAAGTCTTAAAGGGAGTTTCTTTTACATTAAACAACGACGATAGTCTCTAAATCTTGATATTTTTCAGATCCAGTGTTCATCTCGTAAGTCGTAAACACCATGGAGACTCTGGAAACTGAGAAATTCTTCTCAGATGACAAAGCTCTGCTAAAACCAATTTCAGATCACTCCAATGTCACCTCAGTTCTGCTTCAGCCCTTCAGATGGCTACAAATGCTGTGTTCTAGGCTAAACTTGAGCTTTGTTCTAGGTGTGGTCCTTGTGTACGGCGTAAACCAAGGGTTCTCCGGTTCGATTTTCAAAGTTGTCACAGATTATTACTGGAAAGATGTCCAGCAAGTGCAGCCATCGGTTGTGCAGCTTTATATGGGATTATATTACATTCCATGGGTCATGAGACCCATTTGGGGTCTCTTCACCGATGTTTTTCCTATCAAAGGTTACAAAAGAAAGCCTTATTTTGTGGTTGCTGGTGTTCTTGGTTTGGTATCTACGATTGCTCTTGTTGTTCTTGGTAAGTTGCCCGCTGCTTTGGCTTTGAGCTGCCTCTTAGGTGTTTCTGCAGCTATGGCCATTGCAGATGTGGTGATTGATGCGTGTATAGCCACAAACAGCATCACGATCCGGTCTCTTGCTCCTGATATTCAGAGCCTTTGCATGATTTGTTCATCTGCTGGCGCTTTAATTGGATATACAACAAGTGGAGTCTTTGTTCACCGGCTTGGACCTCAGGTTGAGTCTTTACTCCTATTTCTTTCTTTTTATCCCGTTTCAGGACGTATTCGCTTCTCGAGATTATAATCTTGAAATCTAACTTTTTCTTTTTCGCTCTTCCAAGATACTCAAATTCTTCTTTATGATGTAGGGAGCATTAGGGGTATTAGCATTTTCGCCGGCAACTCTTGTCATACTTGGGTTTTTCATCTACGAGAAAAGAGCTTCTTCTGTTCCTGTACAGAAAAACAAAAAGGTGAGACCTCAGCCTCTTATCTCAATTCCTTTAGTCTCTCACAGGCCACAAGCATTGGCGACGCAGCAGAATAATCTAAACAGAAATTTTCCTCGTCTTTACTTGTTTACCTGGGAGTGATTTGAAAATTCCTGCCTCTATATCTCATTCCCTAAGCAATCGTTTTGAATGTTGTTTAGGACACATATGACTTTGGAGTAGCGATGAAGCGAATGTACAAAACAATAAAATACCCTGAAGTGTGGAAGCCATCACTCTACATGTTCATATCCTTAGCACTCAACATCAGCACTCATGAAGGCTACTTCTACTGGTATACTGATCCGACAGCTGGGCCTGCCTTTTCCCAGGTTGGTTTTACAATCAATCCCACACTGGTCAAGGCTAAAAGATTGAGAATAAAGATCTTGATATAGAGAATAAAGATTAGTGGTCAAATAGTTTGGGCTTAGTATAGAAATTTGAGTTCATGGAGGCTAGTATAGTAACTAAACGCCATGGGAAGGTAGCAAAAGAAGCTTCCCATGGATCACAACCTCGACACTTACATTGTGGTAATATGCCATAATAATATGGATCATATTTGATATGTTTTTGTTGGCTTATATAAGCTTGAATATTGTCTTTGGGTTTGTGGGGATCAGTATGCCTTGAATAATGGTGCTAAAACTATTATAGTCTGTTACTTCCACATTGACATATAATGCTACGGAGTTTGTGAACAAGCTAACAAGATCTAGATCCAATTATGCAATTATGAGCCAGATTCAAAATGCTTATTTTGGTCTCTATGTGCAGGAGTTTGTAGGCATAATCCACGCTATTGGGGCATTGGCATCAATGTTTGGAGTTCTCATATACCAACAAAAGCTCAAAGGCTATTCCTTTAGGAACATACTCTTCTTCGCACAGCTTTTATACTTCTCCTCAGGAATGCTTGATCTCCTCTTCATTAAACGCTGGAACTTAACTCTTGGGATACCAGATTCCTTCTTTGTGATAACCGAAGAATCTTTCTCGAAGATAATAAGTAAGATCAGGTGGATTCCCATGGTGGTTCTTAGCACAAGGCTGTGTCCACTGGGAATTGAAGGAACCTTCTTTGCTTTCCTCATGTGCATTGATAGTTTTGGACAGCTTGCTTCTAAATGGGGTGGAGGGTTTGTTCTTCACGCTTTTGGTGTCACCAGACACGACTTTGGGAATCTCTGGCTCGTGATTCTTATAAGGAATATCTTGAGACTCAGTACCTTATGTTTCGTTTTCCTCGTTCCAGATTCTGATCATTTGGATGATCTTGTGCCCTCTGATGTGTTGCCAAAGAACGAATCAGAAGATCATGATGACGACAAGCTTTTATTATGATGAATGATGAAATTTAACGTTTGTATGTAGGAACTAGGAAGTAACAAGTATAACGGAGGTTTGTTTTTATGTCGTTTTATCAAAATTAAAAGAGAATACCTGTCGTTTCGATCTGTTGTTCACGCTGCTAATCAGATAAGAACAGCTTGTAGTTTGTTTATATTCAAAAGGAAATACACGCTGTTTTAACTTTCTATCTGATGTCACGTGCTAAGAGACACGAGCACTATCATTTTACGATTGTACCCCTAGAGATTCTTGTTGGGTTTTTGATTTTTGTGTTTCCTCTGTCTTCGTCTTCGTCGTCGAACACTTCAACTCTGCTATCGGAGTCAAACTATCACTCGAGGATGGTAATCGATTTCTTCTCTTTCGTTCATTTTATCTAATTTTCGTGTTTTCCTTAGTCAATTGTGTATAAATTTTGGCATAGCTTTTTGGTTAGATCGCAGAAACTAGGTCTTTTTGAGCATCTTTCATTACTCCGTTTGACTTTCGGTGTCTGATGGGTGATTCTGTCGGTTCTTATCCTTTCTTCTTTCTTGCGTAGGCTAATCATAACAGCAGGCACACCATTATCTTGTTGCAAAATTCTCCCAGCAGAGCTACCAGGACTTTTATGGACTACGATTCTATAGGCCAAGCTATGGATGGTAACTATTAATTTCGAATTCACTATTCTGTTATTGGTGTATAGCTATAGTTACTTAGTTTTTACTCAAGTTATATGTATGCTGAGGTTTATCTAGCTAGATATTAATTTGAGTTGCTAGGATGGTCAGATTTTAGATGCTTCTTTCTGATGAGTGATCTGTAACCATGCTGATGCTTTTATGGTTGGTTGGTATTAGCACATTATATTACTACTTACCTGGTTCATGTAACTTGTTTGCTCAACAAAATGGAAGAAGTAGCATGAAAGAAAAATAGGTTACTTAAGGTCTTTACCTTTCTTTGTGGGTGTAAAGTGAATGGCTGAGCAGCAAAGTTGGTTTTAGCTATAAATATTCGAATGCAGTCCACATGCTGAACTGTCTTCTTCTAAACAGGTATTTGTGGCTTATACGAAAGAAAGTTGAAGGAAATCAACCCTTCTCTCAGAAATCTTAGCTATGACATTGCTGACCTTTACAATTTTATTGACGGTCTTGCTGACATGAGTGCTTTGGTGTAAGTCTTGCCCCCTTTCTCTCTCTTAAATGCTTTGGTTCATATGTTCTTCTGCCTCCATCAGTCTTGTGTGTGTTCATTTGTCTATATCTTTGTTTAAAATTTTAAATGCTATGCAGTACCAGTGCTAGCATTGTCAAAATTTGTATCACCTGTTCACATTTACATAATCTAAAAGCTGGAACCTTGTGTTGAGAGATCTTTAAGACCCTTTAGTCTCTGATTAATGTATTGCTACTTTTGTGTTTATTGTGCAAACGACCAATCGTCTGGTAAGATTTTGAGTGACTCATTTTCCGTTTGCAGTTATGAACACTCGATGAGTGCATATTTGCCGTACGACAGACAGTGGATTAAGCAGAAAGCATTCAACCATCTCAAGAGACTGGCCAATGGAACCAGATGAAGAAGCAAAGATCCTTTACCTGAGGAACACATAAAAAAGAGAGGCCATCATCACTCTTTATATTTATATATATTTTAGTGTAACAAAAAATATGAAAGCATATAAGAGTGGTGTTGTAGTCCTATGGGATGTGTTGAACTTGAAACATTGACGATAACTTTGACTGAAAATGGTAAACTTCTAATTGCTATCCAAGATGATATTATTTTTTATTTAGTAATTTCTTAAGCAAGAAAGAGTTGAGTAAGTACTGACGTTTTTTCTTTCTTCATTTATAGAATGTCGAAAATACTGACCTCCTAACAATATCTACATTTAGAAGTGTTTGACTTTCTTATTTAATAATAATTGTGCTTTCTAATGCATGTGATGTGATGAAATGCATTACATTTTTGTTTCCCCTATCTCACAGGAATCATTGTGTAAGGTTATGAACTGGAAATTGGGTGGGGTAAAGTGGTTGCTCTGTCATCACAAGCACTACCAGCTCCACCTCCTGGGCATATGGCGATCCAGGTTAAGCAGGTTTGTGGCTCCTTTGTGATTCATTTTAACTTTAGTTGTATTATTAGTAGACTTAGTCCTTGAATATGACTTGCTCTGGGCATAATTCCCGAAACCCAGTCCCGAATCCGATATTTTGGATATAGACATTGGAGTACCTCGGGTTCAGGTAGGTGTACCATACATTAATCAACACACAATGATTCATCTTCTCCATTTTATTCTTGTGAACAACAAAGCACGCCTAGAGTAGCTATAATGTCTTCTCTTTTTTGAAACCTTGAAACTCAACATAACACAAACGCTCCTATTCCTTCGGTAAACTCCCGAAATCAATCTCAAGTAAGCTTCGCTTCTTTCTATTTTCAGAAACACGATTCAAAGTTTGATTTTTCTCTCTTTTTTTGTTCGAAGTATCACCGCTGTTTTTGGGTAATGAATCTTCTATTTCTATTACTTGGTTGTAACTACTCTTGAACTTCTGGCCAAATTTTGAGAATTTCAACTATTATATGACTTGATTTTGATAAATCCCTCTATTTTTGGGATTTGGAGTTTTATTCTGAAATTTAGCGTTTGTTTAGATTTCAAATTTGAATCTATGGGTTTTCAACTAATTAGCTTGTTTGTATTGTTTCTATGTAGGGTTTAAGATTTTGGCTAAGTTACATGTTGGTTTTGAGTTTTCTTTTGTTTGTTCCTTACTTTTCAATCAATGATGCATCGATCTATGACTTCTTATTATATGCTTTTATACAAACACTGGTTAGATAAAGAGAAATTGAGTGTTTAAGTTGATGCAAAATTGCTTGAAACTACAATAAAACTTGCGATAAGTATTAGGTTGAAGAACAATAGAATAATAAGATTTAGTCATGGATAATTTTTGAAAAGGAAATTTTACAATTAGCGTAAATATATAGATATATGTATTATATACTTAAGAGTACTCTCCTTACAGAACAAGTGGCGTAATATACATGAATCTTGTAGAATATGATTAAGAGATGTTTAAGATCAATAGGCTTCTATTGCTGGTTTTAAAGTACTGGATTGATGCTTATTGCTGGTTTAAAATTGGAATTTAGAATCAGATCTGATTGTTGTAGTTAATTTATATAAATCAGATTGTTATAGTTAATTTTTTTTTTCTGTTTTCTGTTTCAGATAAATTCATCCGTCTCTACACTTTAAGAGAGGTTGAATACAAATAGTACATATACTGAGTTACCGAGTGGTGGAAGTAGAGAATCTCTAGGGAAACGGAAAGAAAATTATGAGGAGTGTGGAGAAACATCTCAACCAAATAAAGTTAAGAAGACATTGACCACAAGATCTAATGTTTGTTCATACTTCACAAGACTTAAGGACAACCGAGATAAGTGCATTTGTAAATATTGCCAAAAGATATTCACATATCCAGCCAAGTCAAGGAAATCAAATCTGCAAAAGCATATCGGTGTGTGTAAATAATACAAGGCTTGGATGGTATCCTAAGCCAATCATCAGCCGGTTTTAAACAAGGATGGAGGTGTGAAGATAGCTAAAGTACATGAGTCTGTGTTTAGACAAGCATCAAATGAGTTGCTTGTAGCAGCAGAGTTACCATTGTCATTCATCGAATGTGCAGCCTGGAGACAGTTTTGCAACAAGGTTAAATCTTTTTCATTTAAGTTTAGGATAATTTCATGTTACATTGTCAAAATATATAAGGAGAGAAAGGTTACTCTTAGGAAGTGGCTTTTACACAATAATCAAAGAGTATTTGTTACAACAGACATCTGGAAGTGTCAATTAACTAGTAGTTGTAAACCTATTAGTGTTTGTTTTTATATTTTAGAACCACATGTGCTTTACACTGGTTATAAACTGATTCCACTGGGGCACTTAAAAAATGATAAGCGGTTTCAAACTTGTAACCGATCACAAATGTCACACTATTGCAATTGTACTTTCAAAATGCTCAGCTGAGTGGGGAATCAAGAGAGTTTTTTGCATTATTGTCGACAATGCAACAACTAATATTTCAACTTTAAGGAAGTTTGAAAGCAATTTTAAACTAGGTTTAGATGATACATTTGTATTAGATGGTGATATGTCACATATGAGATTAGTGGACATATCATTAATTTGATTGTCAAGGATGGTTTGGCTGAAGTAGATGATAGTATATGTGCAGTCCGCAATGCTGTCACTTATCTTAGATGATCTAATAGATTAAAATCATTTGAGCTAAATGTTAAGTCAGGAAATATGACAAGATGTAGTTTACCACTTGATATGAGGACTAGGTGGAATTCAACATATCTTATGATGAAACAAGCTCTTAAGTTTCAGGTTGCATTTGAAAAAATGTCAGCTGAGGACAAGGTTTACTATGATTATTTCGCAGTTAGAAAATGGGGAAAAGAGGAAAGGACTTCACAAGTGTCATGATGGGACGAGATTGAGAGACTTCATTGTTTTTAGTTATTTCTAAAACTCAACTATAATTGTCTCAACCTCTACATCATTGAACTCACTTGAATGTTATGGTGAGATAGTGACTATAACATCAAATCTGAGTGGACTTATTACAGAATATAATAGTCAGTGAGTAGAAAGACTAGTGAAATGCTTAAGAAGTTTGAAAAGTATTGGGATGGGCTGAAAAATATCAACAAGATGTTAACTGTAGCGACATTGTTTGATCCCTAGAAAGAAAATGCAGTTTGCAAAATTGTGTTTTGAAACATTACATGAGAATGATTCTATGGAAGCTAAGGAGATGAATGAGTCAGTCTTGTTAATTTTGAGATTATGTTCATTGAGTATAGTGATAGACATAATGAGAATGCAAATATCCATACGTAGTCTTCACAATCTCAGTCTTCTCAAGCTAGGTATTCTGGTTATGGACTTGAACAATCTACTTATAAGATGGATCTATTTGATGATGGATTGGGGTATAAGCGGATTGGCATTAGGTATAAAGAGATGATGAGTGAGAAATAAGCAATGGAAACACGAGATGAATTGGATACATATTTAAGAGATGATGTTGAGAGTTATGAAAAGGTACATGGGACAGAACTTTACATACTCTCACGGTGGAAAGCGAACAACTTTAAATTCCCTATACTCTCACAGATTTCTCGAGATGTATATATTTGCTAAGTAAGTGTCACCGGTTGGTTCTGAGAGTGCCTTTAGCATAAGTGGTCGGATTATCACTCTAGCCAGAAGTTGTCTTTCTCACTTTACCATTAAAGTGTTAATGTGCACATAAAAATGTATAAAACAAGACATTAAAGACGAATCAAAAGAGCTCACAATTGCACAAATTCTTGTTGAAGTTGAAGAGGCTCATAATCTTGAGAGAAATAAACTATTTATGATTTAATTCTTGATTTAATGTGTATAAATTATGTAATTTTAACACTTGTTTGTTGTTGTTGTAGATTTGAAATCCAATCATAATAGAAGACTAAACAATCTATGCTCTTTGAAATAGTGAGATTTATGTTTGTGATTGCTATGAATCGTAATTGTTTCGGAAGTAAAAGAACCAAGATTTTGTATTTTATGTTAAGTCTCTTATGCAAACTATGTCTCTCTTTGTGAATTGCGTTATATAAATCATTATTAGGTACAAATGATCTGCTTTTTATCTTCTTTGTATTTGACTGTTTATTTATATAGTGATTAACAAAACCCTCCATTTTCTTGATAATTCTTCTTTTTTCTCTTACGTAATTCAAGAGTAATGTAATTAAAGAGTATAACTTATTCTTTCTTTCTTGTGTTGCAGAAAATCAAGAGCTACAAGTCGATCCGAGCTGTTTTGATATTTTTTGTTGTTTTTGCAAGACTTTATATGCTTTTGGAAACATATTTCTTAGGATGTTGGATACTTTGATTTCAGTAAGTTTTTGTTAATGCACTTAAGAACTTGATTTCAGGTCTTATTATAGGTAAAGTAATGTTATTTTTGATTTGGGTTTTGAACATGCCCGAACCGGACCCGAAATATATATATATTCGGATATTAATCGGGTTTTTTTACATTATTAAACTCGATCCGAACCTGAAATGTACCAACCCAAACCCGACCCGAATTTTTGAAATATCCAACCGGATCCTCTGTGCCTAAACCCGAAATACCCAAAACCCGAAAGAACTGATCCGATCAGTTTCGGGTATCCAAATGCCCAAGGCTAAACATTACTATTGCTTCATTTCATTTCAGCAATATAGTTCTCATGAGTGTTGGTTTTGGTGATCCTTCATGTATGTCAATTTCTGAATCTCTAGCACAAACATTTTTTAGGCTCTTACCCCAAATCTTCCGGATATAACTGTTGTTTCTCCTGAAGAAGAGCACCCCAAACATGGTATTGATACAATGGCCCTTAATGTGCTCGAAGGTGGATGTGCTTTCGAACAGGCTATTATGGAAAGGGGTCGTTGGTCTCCACTTTTCAACTTCTTGTTTAAGCTCGGCTCGAAGGAGCATACTTACTATGTCTGGAGGATCTATTCCTTAGCTCAGGTACATTTCAATCTCTTCATTATTTGATGATATGAGGTTCTTTTGCATGTTTTTCATACCCTGATAATGATCAGGTGGAGAACAGGGCTATATATCATGATTGCTGAATGTGGAAGGTATTTAGCATAGCCAGCTTTAAAACTGAGCCATGTGCTTAATTGTGTTGTTTATGGTTGCACTTTTGTATTAACACTGTTGTTTTTCTTTTATTTGATAGATGGATTCCGCCGTCGCTGCCTACAGGAGAAGTTTGTATATCTTACTTTCTTTCTTGCATGTTTTTGGTGATGTTTGTTTTTACCTTAACACTGATATATAACAACGTACAGGGTGTTGAAGTTGGACAGATTTATTGACCTTGAAAGAAACATTGGTTCCAACAAAAGTTGCAAGACTCATGCTTGTGTCTGACATTCTTCATTATAGCAGCGCTCCTGTTAAAAATGCATCTGCATGCCGGGACAACATTACCCGATATAATGGAAAGCTTCAACGCTCTGTGCTGTACAGAGACAGAGATAAGCAACAACATGATTTGGACAAGGACCATAAATGAAGAGCAAAGAGCTCAATTAATGAGAGAGACAATCATGATAAAAGGTAAGAACAAGACAGAGATTGGCGCAGACGAGGCATGAGATGAGAGACAATTGTTTGTTTGGTATATTTGTGTCTATGAAGATTTCAACGCTTTTGTTTCTTTCTCGACTAAACACAATCGTTCTGCTCATTACTGTCCCAATCTCTGAGATATTTCTGCAGAAGTAAGCATATGAACATGTTGCAGATGATAAACTGATTCTGTTTCTTTTTTGTATACCAGTTGACGTGATAACCTTGAACACATGATGTTGTTAAAAAAAAAATTCATTAAACTTGGCTTTCAATATTTGGCATAAACCTTAAATCAATAAAAAAATGTATTAAGGGAAAATGCATCAAAATCTTTGGCCAAGTAAGAGTCAGCAATCAGAAAAGGGGAATGCATCAGCCATGGAGATAACTTGATAACTCAACTCCTTATGAGCCTTTTGAATCACTCTCTCTTGTGCGTAGAACAACATATAGCATTCACATCCTCTCACCACTTCTTCTTCAACCTCATTGATCCATGCATCATCACATCTATACCATAACCCTTTAAGCCTCAGGTAAGTCGCATAGTGACCCGATTCCAACATCCCCGAGTTGAGTTACAACCGCGAATATCTCAAATTCTGCTGACGAAGATGATGATGATGATGAACTGTCATACTTACCTTCTCCATCAAAGGCAAAGATTCTGTTCCCAAACCGCTTTCCAATGATGGAGGAAGAAAGGTAAGGAGACATGTTTAGGCGGAACGGAAACTGCAAGTAGCTATCAATTTTTCTTGAAGTTTTACGTGTAAGAGAATGTTCAAAACGCTTTACGTGCAAGCAAAGAAGCAGAGGAAGTCTTCTTATGGACATTTGTTTGGACGATTCTCTCTTTTCTCCACAGCTCTCACAGTTTAGTTTCTGGTCCGGACCGAGTTTCTCTGACCGTGTGAAGAAATCTAAGCAACCCGAGAGAGTTGGAATGGTTGCGTTCACGCTTGGTCCACCACTGACTCTGTTCTTTTCTGCTATCAGCGGAAGAGAATCCGTTTGCTGAATCTAAAGTAAGTGAAATGTCAATAAATGGGTCGTATGTGGTTGATGTGATCCGCATGTTGAGCATGTAACATCTGATCTTAAAAGACCAGAGAATGCCTTGTGAGTGATACATTGACACTCCTCATGATCTGCACAGTAAACCATGAAATAAAATTCAATCGAAACTTTCATCAATTAACAGAAATCCAAGGCCTTCAAAGTTCAAACAATTAACATCACATTAATTATCTCTTCTTTCAAATAAAATATACCTTGATATAGAGATTTCGACTTTCTTTCATTCTCATGGATACGGTCCAATAACGAAATGAAGAACTCATGAGAATCTTGCTGCTCATATGTAGCTAGATTCGTTGAGTGCTGCCACCAACTTCATATGCCAAAATAAATTTTAAAAAATTATCAAAATCAGCTCACATAAGTCCTATGAAGATGTCAAATCATGGTAGCAAACTCACACAAACAGATATTAACTATGTGGCACTAACATTCAGTTTACAATTTCAAAATATCTTTGAATGACAAGATGAAGAACTCAAAAATTCGAACCTGTAAAGCAAATGAGCTGGGCTATATGGAGCCCGTTCACCGGAAAACATTGCTGAGAAGATGACATCATCACAAGGCAAACACAACAAACCCTTTGATCTCCTCGGACAAAGATCACTGTTATGCTGACCACTTAACCAAAAGTTTCTCAAAGGAGGAGCATGAACAAGTACTTGCAACACAGCATTCATAAAACAAGTGCTTCCTAGATTGTTCAAACCTCTTAATCCCAAAGGAAAAGACCATTTCTCCCTTCGATCTCGAGGTGAGACCAAAAGCTTCGATCCTATAATCAATTGAGAGTCCAATCTTCTCTTCTTGTTCGATCTAATCGCAACAACATCAGTTCCAGATTTATTAGACATACCCAGACCAATAAGCTGCTTAGACACGACAGCTTCGTCGAACTCAGGATCGTACACTTGATCGATGCAAGAACAGCAATAAAGCTCAGATCTTTCAACATCAATGGCGATATCATGGCCTTTATTCAATTGGGTATGCAAAAGCATATGACTTGAACAAGAAATCGAACGACAGATCAAACAGATATAGAGTCTCTTGTTGTAAACCGAACAATAACTGCATCTCGGTATCTCGCTCAGTTTGATCTTAATCCTTCCATCGTTGTAACATGCTGAACAAGTTCTGGAAGAAATTGTAACCATCAGTACCAAATCTAAGCTTATAATCAGATAAATGACTGCAAGGATCCGGATTTTTCAGTAATGAAATCCTCGCGGACATGAAAACAGAGGGCACAAACAAAAAGATATATTTCAGATTCCGCTTAGGAATCTATGGAATCAGATTAAAAACAAATATAAAATCTTAGAAAAAAACAAAATGGTAAAGAAGTATATGAGATCAAAGAATCAAACTACAAAAACAAAAAAGAAAGAAAATTTTGGATCAGGTTAGCGTGCTAAGTCATCTGTTCGTTTTATCAATCACTAAACGATCGGAAGAATATGGAAGGAAAATAAAACGATTTATGAATTTTTTTTTTCTCTTTCGGTCTTTTTGGATATTTCCTGAAAATCTTTTCTTTCTCGCAATCTTATAATCATTAAAGTAAACAATTTTGTCGTCAAGAGTATTTTAAGTAGACCGACTTGCATGATTCTAAAGACTGCACTTTGTTCCACGTCTTGTGCTTCCAAAACTTGACCTAGTTTCATAGCGCCTACTAGTCCAGCTTGTAACCTTCTGGATCAGCTAGAAGGTCTTTTGACTCATGGCAAACGGAAAATCAGTATCGAGTGAAAGTGTAATAAAGAGCAAAACTTTTGTGTAAAACACTATCCACTGCTGTCTATAAAGATGAGAAACAAAAAGCTGGGAAACAGGTCCCTTCAGTGCCAATAATACACTCATAGTCATGATGAACAATGAAATTAGACTGAAAAAAAGTGAAAAAAGCTATGATATATGAGTTTTGAAAATGCTACAAGAGGATCATTAAGATGAGAAGATCCATATGAACCTCCCCCATGACAGGGTTTGAACAATTCGCAGAAATATCTGTTGCAGATATCTCACACAGTGTCTTCGTCTTCTCGAAGGTTTTAGCAGCTTATTTAAAATACAAGAGACACAGTATTATCGGTGGAAAACCAATCCTCCTCCCGAGTGCTCAACTTCCTGGAATAAAAGGAGCAGAAAACAAGATGTGCAGCTTAGACACAATAAGCCTAAATGCCAAATTCTTACTTCACAGATAATTACATAGAGACAAGATTCTGCTTCAGACAGAAATTACCAACCTGAGGAGGGGGTAGAGATAAAACCCAATCTGATGCATGAGTTGGAAGAAGCCCCAAAGTGTTGAGCTGAGAAAGTGAGAATATTTTGTATAAGAGAACAGTGATTTACACTTGTAATTTAAGGCAGTGTTGCCTTAAGTAAAAGGGAATGAGGAAACCATGAGGGATCGAGTAAAGTTTATCACCTTCCAGATACCCAAAGCTAATCCTCCAAAGTTGAGGGCAAGAAACACTAATTTCGGCATCAATAGCTCAACCTTTTTATCCTTGAATGGCTCAAAAACTGCAGACAAGGGTAAGAGTCAATTGCAAGGACGACTTGAATTCACAAACCAAATTATAAATCAAGCTCTGCATTAGAGTAAGACATGTTTAGTAGTAAAAATACCCAACCAAATAAAAATGGAAATGATTGATAGAATTGCTTTGAAGCTAGCGTAATGCGACTATAGGACGTCTCATTGCATAATATGCGAAATCAAATAAGTGTAGATCAAGTTTCTTACTCTTTCCAACACTCTGGAGAGCGCTGATAGGCTGCCAAAGAGCCGAGAATGTGATACCAATGCTGAATAGATGCACTGTGTTTCCAGCCATCCACATCATGAAACCCATCATCATCAAATTCTTAAATGGAGATTGTGCTACTTCCCACGCTTTCTGCTCATTCATTAAAACAAAACAAAAAACACGTCTGTCATCCACATCAAATACGAGCTTAAACAAGAATTTCCCGTTTCTTATCTCACCAAGGCTCAATTTGAATAGTAAGATACAGTATAATGTAAATTCTATGACAATCGAAGTCAATGGCTCTTAAGATCTACATAAGAAGACCATGTTCGATTCCGTACAATTTAAGATTACGACCTTTTGGAATTTGAAATAAATACCTGAAGTTTCCAATTAGCTTCAGCATCTTTCTTTTGGCGGCTCGTTGCTGAATCATCCTGAAAACGAAATCCCAGAATGCAATACAATTCAATTCCTAGTACAACTCCACCTTCATTTTTCCAATCCAATCGAGAACAAAAAAAAATCTAAGAAATTCAATACTGAAACAGACAAAATAACAAATTCACCTGCTCCGGAGAAGCACGAGAGAATCCAGGTGGATCGAGGATATCCCGAGAAGATGGAACAGTAGATTGATCCGAGAAATCGACGGCCCATCTCCGACCAGTACCCATCACTGCTTTACCTTTATCCATTCCGTAAATTCTTCGATCGACGAGACAAGAGAAAGATATCAGAGAAGAAGAGACCTAGATCGGATTTTACTTCATAAGCTTTAGATGTTTCCTTCTAATAGGCTTCTTTTTTTTTGAAAGTGAGAAGTAAATCTAGAAAAAATCTTTATTCACACAATCCGAACCGTTTCTTCAATTCGGATTCAGAGCCTTTGGACCCGGACCCGGATATTTTATCCGGATCTCAAATTTC